>WEIT01021740.1:2315-24794 GCA_013389985.1 Dryoscopus gambensis
AGTTATTAGTTTGCTTAAAATAAACAATTACTAATTTAGCTGAGAGAGCTATTTTCATCTTGTTTTCATTTTGTTAAATAAATGAATTTGGGGACTGAGGTTTTGAGGAGAGGATATACCCTCTTTCCCCTATGTTCTCCCAGTGGAGACTTCAGGATGACTTAGAGCAAGGCTCCAAAATGGAAAATGTGGTTGCTGTGAAGAGGCATCATTAGTGCAGTATGTGGACACAGGCTGCCTACCTTCCTGCACGAACCATTTTACCACAAATAGATTCTTGTTCTGACACACAGCTTTCAGCAAAATCAGCCAACAACTGTTAGCCAGACGTGAATGTCTTTGGCATTCAACAAATTACTTGCACATCAGACAGTGCTGATTACAACCGGAAAACAGTATAAATATCACATTTTATATTACACTTGTAAAATTGATTCTTTCCCCTGTGAGTTAGTATGCCAAAAAATTTGTTCATCGTGTATGGAGTTCAAGGGGATAATTCTGGCTTCAAAATTATAAATAAACAAATTAATACATGTGTCAGTATCATGTTCTTTGGCTGATGCCATCTTCGCTTATCACCTGTTTGCATTGTACAACTCCTTTGTTCAATTAGAGTTTTAACTTCTGCTGCATTATGACACATGTACTGATTAAATATGAATCAAATTATACATTTGTCTATATTTTACATTTCTATAGCCTTTCCTTGCCTTTCTAAAGACATTAATAGATTTCTCAATCAAATGAGATTAAGTCCCTAATCTTTTTAAGGTATTTCATTTGAACAGTTCTTACAAGGAAAATCCTTTGAAAAGTTGAAATCAATATTTGATTTGCCCAGGTGTATTTTTCAACCTGAACTGTTTGGTAAATCTTTAAATAGATTAATCTGAAAAAGAAGAATGAGGCACAGTATTGCTTTGCGGCCATTTGGAATAGGACCATTTAGATATTTTTTGATTTTGCATCTCAAATGATGTTTTGAGATGCAATTCACTTATACATTATCAGAACATGAATACCAGTACTTAGTTTCCAATTGAAACAAACACATTTTACCCCAGAATTCATTATTTTTATGCTTTTGGCTTGAACTGTGGTTTGAAGAAGGAACTATTTGCAAAAAGATAATGTTAAAAACTCTCCCTTTCTTCTAGACGACTTCAAAACTCCACAATATCTCATTAGAAAAAATAGAATTTAACTCTACTGATTTGAAAATTTGTGTTATGAAAATACAAACTCAGTTGCAATCGCACATGTGTTTAGCATAACTAGTTTGAGTTTCCAGGAACATTGTGCATGGACAAAACTACTACATTGTTAGTTAATGGTTAAGTCTCTTAAGTTTTTGCATGTAGTTGGAATGGCAATGCAGGTTTTGTGGCTGCACAGTGCCTGAAACAGCACACTCTCTAAGAAAAACTGTACAAAATATAATTTATCATTTTTATTTAAAATGCTTTGAAGCTGAATTTAGTTTAAAACAACATCAACAAATAAAACAAGGGCAGATAAATCCTGATGCTTCTTGTGTTCTTTTCCTCATAACTAATACTTTTGCTGGATTGAGGCTTCTGGAATTTCTTGAAGGTTGAAAAAGCAGAAGGAAAAGGAGGAACAGCCACCTTGATAAGTAAAGTAGATTTCAGAAATGACCATTATTGATAATATTTTCTGAGCCCAGAACAGAATTATAGGAAAAACTTGAAAATTAAGAAAATTAAATGTAAATGACATCAATTTATATATTTTGTCCCTCCTGTTTTCCTTAGCAATTGTAGAGCTATTGGGAAAATTCACACTTTCTCAAGGGGCTGAGAGTTATGTAAAATAGCATATGAATAATCAGGTGAAAGATAATTGCGGCTGACAAGATCAACATCCTGCCATAGATTTTGTTAAGCCTGTAGTTGAAAACATGAGAAATGGGAAAGGTACATCTTCTACCACTTCAAAAGCCAAGCCATCCTTTAAAGCTCTTCTCTGACTTTGAAAGGAAAATCTTCTGAATTCATGAAGTAAGACACATCTTAAACCATATGAACCACTTTCTGTGCCGACAGAATTAAGTTAAAGCTCATTATGTAAAAAGGTGCTATAAGAAAATTTTATAGAGTGAATGCTCTTTATAAACTGGGAGCTAAGGTTCAGCCAGTTTCCATTTAATCTCCAATATTGCCTGCAGCAGTCAAGTAAATTTCATAACAGTCTCCCTCCACCCCAAATGAAAACCATGTGTCTACTTCATTTTTTACTCCTTTCCTTTAGTCCCTCCATTCAAATTTCTCCTCAGTGCTTTAGAAAACCTTGCAAGTATTGATGGAATCGAGATAGCAGAGTCAACTCTGGTTCTTATTAATTAGGCCACATTAGCACAAGTACTGTCCTTCCTAAAGAAGTTGAATTGCAGTCAAATTGTCATGGGTGTATGGCAATGGAAACTGTTAAAAAGCCTGTATATACACTGTCTATTCAGGAGTTTCCAAAATTAGGATTTTCATTCTCCGTAGTGAAATTAACTTAAGGAGCAAAGCAAATAGGCAAAACACTGTGATTTGATAAATACTTATCTTATTGAAATTGATCTAGGGCAAGAAGAGAAGTCTTGATTTTGGGCTTTTTCTTATAGAATATTTGAATGTCAACACATTTAGAAATAATGTATTCATTGCTTATTAGTCAAGTAATTTCATATTATTTCCCCCCTGATTTATGTCATTTAAGACTTCTCCTCTAAGAGGAAAACATTTCCTGAACAGCCATAGACTTTCTACATGACCTTTTCATGTTAGCATATGATGCTAGCTATCAGCAGGCATAAGCATAATCAGAAGTCATGGGGATGTCTGCCCTCCTTCTAGATCCTGGTTCTGTCCCTCAGAGAGTGCCACCTTAGTTAGAATCATAGAATATCTTGAGTTGGAAGGGATCCACAAGGATCATCAAACTCCAAGTCCTGACTCTGCCCAGGACACCCCAAGAGTCACACCATGTGCTTGAGAGCATTCTCCAAACACTTCTTGAATTCTGTCAAGTTTGGTGCTCCCTGGGGAGCCTGTTCCAGTGCCCAACCACCCTCTGCGTGAAAAACCTTTTCCTAATATCCAACCTACACCTCCCCGACACGATCTCTTGCCATTTCTTTGGGTTCTGTCTCATGTCACTACAGAGAAGTGCCTGCCTCTCTGCTTCCCCTCATGAGAAAGCTGTAGATTGCTATAAGGTCTCCTTTTGATACCACGATGTTTTTTTGCCTTTTCTTTTATATACTTTCTATATACCTTTTATATAGCTTTTATGTATCCTCAGTGCTCTTAGCGTGCATACTTTCAATTCCTTGAGTCTGATAATTTAGCATAGTCCTAGTATTCTGCTAAGCCAGGAGACCAAACATCCTAGAGGCCTCACAGTTGGAGGCCGGAAAGCCCTAAACTATCCTGAGAAACCAAGGTCCTCTCTAGAAAACATCCTGTAAACTAAGATTAGACCCATCCGGGGGGAATTGCTCGGGATGGGGGTATATCATGCTACACATTCAAGCCTCTCATTGGGGAATCTTTGATAGATATGCTAATTTTCAAGGTCTATAAAATTGTATACGTGATCTATAGTGTGTATGCATTTCGATGCATTCCACTTGGGGAAGTGGCACACCATAAACATCCTTATTAAATACTGAGGTAAAAACCCTTTTTCCCTTAACTGTGTCTGGCTCTTATTTTTTAAGACCAGGAAAGGCATCATCTTAAGCCTCCTCTTCTCCAAATTAAACAATACAAATGACCTCAGCAGCTCCTTCAATGGTTTCCCCACTACATCATCTCCCATCTTCATATCCTTTGGACGGTCCCTTACAGCTTTGTCTCTTCCTTATATTATTACATTCCTTCCTTATAATATATTATATATTTGGGGCACCCAAAACTGTCCCCAGCACTCAAGGTGAGGCCACCCCATGCAGAGTAGAGCAGGACAATCCCCTCCCTTGCCCGTCTAGCAATGCTGTGCCTGATGCACCCCAGGATACAGTTGGCTCTCCTGGCTGCCAGGGCACTGCTGACTCGTATGCAATTTGCCATCAACCAGGACCCCCAGGTCCCTTTCCTTGGGGCCTCTCATTCCTCCCTTTCATCTCTAGCCTCTCATTTCCCAGTCTGTCCATACATTCAGGGTTGCCCCATCTCAGATGCAGAATCCAGCACTTGTGTTTGTTCATATGGTTGCTAATTCCCCAGTCCTCTGATTTGTCCAGGTCTCTCTGCCTTTGAGGGAGTCAATAGCTCCTCCCAATTCAATATCATCAGCCAACTTACTTAATATCTCTTCCAATCCTGTGTCCGGGTAATTTATGAAGATGTTGAAGAGCACAGGGCCAAGGATGGAGCCCCAGTTGTGACAAGTCTCCAGTCTGATGTCACCCTATTCACTTTAACCCTTTGTGCCCAACCCATGAGCCAGTTGCTCACCCACTGCATGTCATGGTCAACCACTGGCAGCAGACCTCATCATAACAGTGCTGCAGAATGACACAGATCTTTTATTGACTTTTCTGATTGCTGAGGGAACAAATACTGAGAATGATGGCTCTACTAATCCCTTTTTAAGGCTGGAATGCAACTTTAAATTACATTGTACATAGAACTACATATCTGAAACTCTGCATACAAGGATACACAATGAGCTATATATAAAATCTCAAGTATATAAGAGAAAAAGTATCAAGAAATGTTTAAGAGTATTCCAGAAACATTTTTATGTCTGCTAGAATCCATTAATCAACCAGTGTATTTAAAAATGACGGAGTTGAACTCTTCTGCTCAGATTATCAATATCTTGGTGAGAAAACAACACTCGTGTTTGCCTTTCATTATGACCAGAGTTTAAAGCAAGACACCAGAAAGCACTTAATGCCATGAGGACCATGCACCTAATGCTATCTTCTGTCATATCTCTAGTGATGGGAAGAGGATTCTTCCACCATCAAGTAAAACTAAAAAGAATTCTTAGTTTGAGATACCAGTGCATAGAAGCAGAAGATAGGATTGTAAAGCATTTAGGGTTTCTTTAGTGTTATTCAAAGATTAAGAAAAATGTTAAAAATAGAAGATCATATTCTGAAGCTTCCATTCAGTGTCACAATAAAGGAAAGTTAAAGCTTATAGGGATAATTTTTTTGATTAGAATTAGTTTTTCTTAATTTTTAAGTGTGAATTATGCTATTGCTTTTTTGAGTTGAAGCTTAAGTACTTTTTTTTTGTAATACTTTTCTTCCTTGACAGTACTGATAGTAATTTTAATTGCTGATTTCTAGACTTCTGTCTTTACAAGTGATAGATAGTTTTGTTAATCTTTATGATGATTTTGGGAAGCATTTGGAGACATATTTACAAAGTTAAAGGGAAAGCTAACTGATCTCTATTGTCATTTGATTATAACCATCAAATTTTAACATATGGTTCTCCTGTTGTTCTCAAATTAATTTGCAAATCTTGGCATTAAAGAGGAAAAGAAAAATACACTTCTAAAGACATCTCAGTACTGCACAAGAGCCCAAGGTTGATGAACTATTGTGTATTGTGTGTTTTACTATATAAATATCTGACTTCAAAATGTAGCAATAACATTTTTCTGGACCATAATCCATCAAAACCAATACTGTTTTGTAAATTTGAAAAATATAACTGTACCTAAAACTGTACTATTTATACTGGTATAAAAAGAGGACTTTTATGTTGTTAGGTTCCTCTCAGTTACTTAGTATGAGAACAAGAACTGGACTAAGACGACATTCTGGAGGGGTTTCTGTGTTCACTCTACTTGCATCTCAAGTAATTCTGTGGTTACACATATTTTCTAAGATAAAATAGATGGTTTTAAAGCGCTAAATATTTTCAAGCCTGTTATTTTATTTCAAATTTGAAATTTCAGTTGTTTCTGAACTTAAAACCAGTTTTGAACTCTGACAGCTTTTGCAAACAGAAAAGTTTTAGGAGAAAGATTCAGGCAGCTAGCTTCCATGACAAAATCACATTGGTTCAACATCACTAGCATAGCAGTGCACAGAAAACATTCTACATGCCTGAAGGATGAATTTAGCCTGTCACTTAGAACTTACACCTAACTAGATGAATGATAATGGGAAAAATGTATTTACTACTCCAATTTTGCAAGAGACGACTATAAATGTCCATCTGTTATTTGTCATTAACAGGCTAAAATGCAAAACCTGACTGAAGTCTCCCAACATGTTTCAGATCTTGCTGTGACTGCTGTTTGCATCAGTAGAAGCAGTGTTTTCTTGCTAGCTAATCAACATACAACCACAGATAATGTTACACAGCTCCTTGTAAAGATCACCAGTAACATATATTTCCCTATAAAATTAATACCTACTTACAGTAGGAATTAAACATTTTAGGTCTTTAAGCGCAAATCTCCGTTTACTATGCTGTGGTTCACATTGTGGAGCTAACTCAGAGAAAGCAGGCTGGATTCTAACTCATTTACTTTCTTTTCCTTAAAAGACTGCAATCAAAATTAAATACCTACAATTGAATAATCAAACACAAGATAAATATATGCTAAATATCTTGTAGCTACATTTGAGTATCAGTTACATATATGGGACATTTCTAAATAAATTTTTGTGGTGGTACCATATTTCCTAAGTTTGAAAAGGGTCCTAGCTTAGCATGATTTAGCTTCATAAAGGTCAGCCAAGACTTCATTACCTTGAATAGCTGAGCAATAATAATAACAACAAAAAAGCAAGCATCAGATTTATGACAGCTCTGTTTTCTTTGACGTCTTCTTGAGTGATGTGTTTATGCAAGACAAATAAGTATGCTATATCTCCATGAGGCCTACTTGAAAAAACTCCAGCTTTCTTCTGGAGATGGAGTATCTCTTTTTTCCTCAAGTATGTGTTGATGGATTAAGGGAGAATGCAGACAGGCCCCAACTGTCAACAGCCTGTAAGTAGAGCTTGACTGAAGATTGAGCATTTGTCAGTGCTGAAGGGGAAGACTGGATTGTACACACATCTGAGCTGTCCTTTAACACTTTAGACACCACTTATTCAGGGCACATTTTCTGAATGCATTACTGCTTTTTCCTTCAACCCACAGAGTATTGACTCTAAGCCTGTGAATATTCTATTATATGTAAAAAGGAAACAACTGGTAAGGAACATCTGTGTCAGTGGTAGCAGTGACAGTAAATCCCAGAAATACCGAGGATTTTATTATATAGTGAGAATTCATTTTGGCAGCCTGTCTCACCTCTGCTGCTGTAAATCAGAAGGCAGATGACTAATGTCCACTGAACTGAAACCAGCCCAACACTGTATCTTTCAGTGTCCCATGTGCCTTTTATTCTTGTGAAAAATTGTGAAAATATTATTTTCCACATTTTGCAGATGAGGAATTGATAAACACAGTCCTGGATACATCTGAGTACTAAACCAAGCATTTATGTGAGATTTTCGAGGTACTTACATTTTTATCGTAAGATCACTCCATTGTTAGTGGAGTCATGTCATAATTATAGTAATGATAATTGTAGTCAATTATCAGTCATAATCACCCCTGGATGTCTCTTTCTCTGTTGCCTATATGAGGGAAATGTATTTACCATCTTGCAATCCTCAGTCAAGTGTTTAATGGTATGTGAAGTGACTATGGGTCATATGGTTCATTTCCAAAATCATCCTATACATGCATGGCACAGAAGAAATCCCACAATATGAGTTCTTTTTTTAATGAGAAATCCTTCCTTTGACTGTCTTTGCTAATTCACCAGGTTACATATTCCATTGCAGTCCATATCAGTAGTAACTGTCAATTAATTTTATGTCGCAATTGTGTTTTGATAATTTCTGGTTTTCTGTACTTGGAGGATGGGCTGAATCAGGTCAACAATAATCATCTTTCAAAAACCAGCTTTCTATTGAACACTGACAGATGCATTCAGGAGACTAAGGAATACATGAACAAAAGCCCAGAACTTTTAGTTTTTTCCAGAAGAATATTTCTTCAGATATATGATTGAAGTAAAGGATGAAGACATGTTTGTTGCGATAAGTTTTTTCTTCTGTTTATCTAAACTAAAGAGTGGTATTAGATGAGTGAGAAAATGTTTGCAGGTATACGGATTCAGTTCTTCAGAAAAAAGAAAAGTCCGTCTAAGTGAATCCAGTTTATATATGTTTATGAAGAAATTATGCTAAAAGTTTTATGGGCATTGATTTCCAGTAGGTCTCTGACATGATTGGGTCCTCAAGGGAAATGCTATGATATGGGGCTTTTACATAATCTCAGAACCTAGATACTAGAGGTGGATCACGCCACTGAAAAATCCTTCTGTACTGTGTTCTATGGTTCTAGGTTGTTCTATGAAGTGCATTTTCTAATTTTGTACTTAGTTTTAGTCTTAAAATTTCTGCCCATCTAAAAGCAGAGGTAGATCTTAGCAGCAGAAAATTAAAATAGTTTTTCCTATTTAAAATTCATGGGTTTGCATACCAGCACATCTCCATAACTCATTGTTCCTTATCTCTAATTACTGTTGCTACTGCTTAAAAATTTCAAATGTTTAAATATTTCTTCTGTGACTCTAATGCATCCAGAGGAGGACACCGATGCTGGTAGGAATGTCCTCTGAGGAGCTGCTGAGGGCACTGGGTTTGTCTGGTCTGGAGAGGAGGAATCTGAGGGATGACCTCACTGCTCCCTACAGCTTCCTGAGGAGGAGAAGTAGAGAGGGACATGCTGAGCTCTTCTTCCTCTCCCAGTGCCAGGACACGTGGGGAATGGCTCAAAGTTGCACCCATCAGGGGAGGTTTGGACTTGATATGAGGAAACATTTCGTGACCCAGAGGGTGGCCAAAACCTGGAATAGGCTTCCTGGAGAGATAGATGATGCCTCCCTGCCAATGCTCAGCCCATGTCAGTGCTGAAGAGGCATTTGGACAGTGCCCTTAAAGCCACGCTTTAACTTTGGTCAGCCCTGGAATGGCCAGGCAATGGGACTAGATGATCATTGTAGGTCTCTTCCAGCTGTTCTGTTCTGTCCTGTTCTTTTCTATCCTTACTGGTTGTATGTCTCTTATTTAGCATAGGTAGAAGTAGTCATCTCCTTTGATCTTCCCTTTAATGTAAGTCAATTTTTATGACTTCTTATCCACATTCTTTGTTTGCTGCTTTGTTTTTTGGTTGGCACAAAAGCAAATACTGCAAAATTGGAACTCACAATATTAAAGAAACACTTCTGACAGTTATTTAGACTCTTCTAGTTTTGGGACTTACAGCCTACATCAGTTATTTTTATCTCAACATTCATGTGCCTCAGTTAAGGAATAAAACGCCTTTTATCACCTGCCTTTTAAATATCTCTTTTAAGTTCGGCATTTGGTTGACTTCAGATAAGCAGATTAGTGGGGAAGAAAACCCTTCAGATTAATAAAATACCTGAGTAAACATGCTTGGAGCAATTAATTACAACAAAAAGAAACTCTAGTATTATGCACTCCACTGTATGTAACATTTAGATATCTATTAGTGAGGTACAAAGAAATAATGCTTTCTTTTTTTAAAAGTATCCTGTGATGTTCACCTAAAATATATGACTTACAGTTATGTGACATTTGATTTGTTGTGCAATACTGTTTTCAAACTAGCTTAACATATCAAACATTACAGTACTTTCTGTTTTGGTCTGAAGCAGTAAGCATTTTTCAATATTAATCTCTCCCAACCATTTTCTTGAACAGCAGGTGATCAACTGGAAAAATGACAATAACTTCAGAATATCTCATGCAATGATAGTAATGGGCTGGTTTCATTCACCACCAAAATTGTATTTAATTTTGTTGCTACAGAGTTATTTAATGAATTTTTTTTCCTGGAAAGTATAGAAGATATTCAAGTGAGATTATCTTGCTTTGATTCTCAGGTGGGATTATCTACACAAACTTCTTGTGACCTGCATGGAATAGTATAGTCTTGAAGACATTTAGTGTCCAAAAGTAGTTCTGGAAGAAGAGTCCTTTTGCAGGACTGGAGTTTATGAAATAATTTTTCCATTTTTAGGAAATGCATACAGTATAATAAGGTAGTAGCATTTTAATCAGAAGAGTCAAAAAATGAAATTTTGATGCTTTTGTATTATACATAAATTTAACCAAGCTTGGAGCTAGTCTCACAAAGCAGCTACAAGCTGATGAAAATTCCTTTTATTAAAATATTTTTATTTCATTTTATTAGAAGTCACCCCTCTGTACATTTTTACAGTTTGATTGCCCATCATTCTAATTGTCTGCTTGAATAGCATTAGATAGAATATGAAGTCTTGTACGAAGCAAATCTTCAGAATAGTGCTTATGGCTTGACATGAGAGAGTTCTGGTTGTCCAGCCTGCTTCAACTAAACTCAGATACAGTGAAGTGTTACAATCTCATGGTATCATGAAGGCCCTGAAATGGTTCAGAATTTACACATGTAAAAAATGCTTTTCCAATTACATTGCTCATCTGCTTACATGTTTAGTGTTTAGGAGTGTTTAGGAAAATTGTATTCCATCATTACTGTCAATGACACTTTTAATGCTATCACATCCTAGTATTTCCTTATGTAATATTATTCAACAGGTGTCACTGCTAAGGTAGAGAAGAAACCCTCAACACAAAGCTGAAGAGGCAAAGTTGAATAAAATTTCCAAAATACACTACAATTTTGAGGATATGAATTTACTCAGGTGAACTATTTAGTGCCTGTGTTTGTGCAAATTTGTGTAAGATTTTAAGTGGAAAAATCTGTCCTTGGTATTTTCCTTTTTCCCTTTCCATCCTTGGTCCCTCAACTTCTGTAGCAACTTGTATTGCAAAGTTCACTGGAAGAATCATATTTGAAAACTAAGAGTTGTATTTTTGCTCACATTTGTATGTGTAGTATTCACATACTAATTGCTTTCCACATTAAATTCGTACAGAGCATCTAACGCACACGAATGACTAAAAAACTGTGAAATGTATTATTTTCAAAACTGTGTTTTTTTGTTTTTGGGGTTTTTTTGTTTGTTTGTTTTTTTTTTTTTTTTTTTTTTTAAATAAGGATTGTTTCTGAAAGAAATCACCGCTTTTGTGTGAACACTCATAGCCCTGGAATACCTTCCTGGCTTTACTTTCTCTTTGCTTTACTGCAATTTGGAGAGAAATTTTATGATTGGGTAATAAAATTCATAACTCAATGCTCATGATGGAAAAGCAGATAACAGTAGTTAAGTACTGAACTGCTGGAAAGGATTTGAAGATACTGATACAAAGTGAGAATTTACTCTTCACCTTCTCCATATACATCTTGCACCTAGCACTCTTGAATCCCAGTTCCTTGGTGTAGTCATGGTTAGGAGTTTTCTGTCTTAACTGGGTTTGTTACAAAGCCTAATGTTAATGGGTCAGAGTATAAATCAGGAAAAATCTCCATGTGCCAGAGTTTCTGTTGATGAAAGTTCCTTTGACTGCCCAGGACATCTAGCAACACACAACAGCATCTATACAGTTTCTCAGTGTTGTCTGCACATGTAGCTATACAGAATTCCTTTGACTTAATTCAAAATGCTGTGTTTCAAACCACAGTCACAGTTCCTTTTCTAAAGGGCTACAAAGGTCAGTGGAAGAGTATGGAGGAAACAACCACGTATGAGAGGTGTGATGAATGCAGTAGACTGAAGGTCTGCAGGGAGATGGTCCCATCTGAATGTACTTTACAATACCAAGCAGGTGCCAATGTTAAGTGGCATTCCTCTGTGGATGAGCAAGTTTTGCAGTCCTGGGAAGGGTTAAGTACTCTGAGCTGACAGACCAGCTCTAATGAAACAATGGTGTATAAATAAACCATAGCACTTACATGGCAGGTGAAAGATGGATGGAGTACTTAAAAGAAGGCTCTTGGGAACTCAGTGTGGTGTGTAAGGTTAGAATATATATACTGATTATGTACGTTGTATTTGGTGAAACAAGTGAGACTCCCAAGGACCATCAGAAATCAAGTGATATTTTAGCGTAATGTACAATGCTGTTTAATGCTTCCTATGCCCACTATTAGCCTGATTTAAAATTAGTGAATTTTTGAGGCTTTCTGACTACTGAGATATCTTTTGTCTGTAAGTGTATTCTTGCCATAACATGCATACCTATCTCTGAAAACACGTGATTTCTGTAACAACTCCTAGTAGTGTTCACTGTGCAGTTTGGTTGAAAATTGTACATTTTGCAATAACAATTCCCTTACATGATGGACAGACTATCCAGAGTTGCATTTGCATGTGACTTACTTCAATGCCACATGGCAACAAGTGACTTCTGAAAAATCTCAGTTGTCCAAAGCCCTATCAGAATTTTCTCTTCATCATCTCCAGCTCCATAGGCAGGTCTGTATATGATCCCTGATGAATGTAACAAACATCCACAGAGTTGTTATGAAAACAATGGCAGTGGAAAGGTTCTTGGTATTTTTACCCCACCAGTCTCCCACTTACGGCACCTAGTGCTTGAAGTTGTGGCAGTCGTAACTTACTATCAGTGTAATAAGTTAGGAAATACACTTGCATTTCATTAACAAGTCAGTTTCTACAAAAGAAAAAAAATCTAGAAACTGATTTTGTTGTTGTTTGATATAAGAGATAAATCACAATCAAATAAAATAAAATTAAAGCCTTTCATGTGACATTCTGGACACCAAAATAATATAACCTATGTTCAGTCCAGGATACTCTTCTTAATTTTTACATTCATTTGCATCTTTTAAAATTATTTGTAATTAGGTTTGTCCATGCTTTTTGTTCAGAGAAACTACAAACGTAATATTTAAATGCTGGTATTTGCAATAATCCAAAGTAGAAAAAATATTATCAAAAGCCAGTGATTTGTAACACCATTGCTAGCAGAAAATTACTGGAAATTCTGACTGAAAGAAGGAAAAAACCAGTCAGTATTTCAGAAGGTTGCAATAATAAAACCAATCTGTTTCTGTAGCACCAGGTGATCAGCATGGAGTTATCAGTGTTAGGAAAGCTATGCTACAGCTGGAGACAGACTCTTTGATCCCAGAGCCAGTGCTTTGAATACAGCCACACCCCGTCTTGCTACCACCATGAGCCAGGTCTTATATCCACATAGCAGTACAGCCAACCATCTTTGCTAAAATATTTCTGTGAATTTACACATTCAAACCCACCAAAATATGGTTTTACAATCACATCAGTTCTCAGGGAAAAAGCACATCTGAAAAATATATGTATTTTTTACAAATAAGGCAGATTCTTTCCTCTGCCACGTCTCCAGACTGATGGTGCATGAAGCTGTCAGGGAACTGTATTTCTGAGGGAAGCAACTTGATTTTTAAACACCCGGACAGCCTATTGAAATCAGGGTCAGGTCTGTAACCTTGAAAATCAGAGAATTTGTGAGATTAAATACAGACTTGTATCAGTGCATTTTTGTACATTTTGGCCTGAGTTATAAATATTCTCTTAATCTCCTTGCTATTCATTACAAATATTAAACATATCATAAGCTAATAAACCCCTCAGGAATACTTCCTTCTCCAAAAGAGTTAAAACCCTGATTCTTTACTGTAATATGGTCTGCTATTAGAAGAAAAGTACCTTCTTTTACTCTCATTACTTTTCAATACATCTGATGAAAACATAGGAGATTTTTATGGACTTATTTAGCAGCTGTTTCATATTTACTTAGACTGTGAGGTATAAATTGAATTTACTATTTTTTTCTCAAAAATAAGTATATGTTGATTATTAGACAATGGCAAAGGTGTTTCTGCACCGTCAGAAATAGTTTTCATTGTTTAATTCTTTTTGGATTGTTTAATGTCTCTTTTGTGCATTATACTGTGGCTGATTTGGCACTAAGGACTTTTTAATTTTTAATTTTGTAGCAGGAGGTACTGGGGGAAGCCAAACATTAATATGAGAACTATTCTCAATATCAAGGTCATATCTTCTATTATGAATTTGAAAGATGATTTAGGATATTGAATTACTAAAAACATTAATTTCCTGTTCATATCAGCCCCAGAAAAAGTCTACTGAGTAGATTCTCAGGTGGAAGAAGGTGAGTCTGCGAAGAACAGATTTTCATAGGGTGCCTGAGAAGAGGTCACTGTGGTGGGTATATTCTGTGCCAGTATTACTAACCACTAAAAGAATCCCAGAAACTTATCCAATATCACCACCTTTATGCTCCCTTCTGAACTGAGCTCTAATTTTATTCTAATGTGCAGATTTCATAATTTCAGATTTTTGGTATTTCAGTTAATGGATGACAAGTAGGATCTCCACTGGGATACTTACCACAGAGCTTTGTGGAGAAAGAACCTCAGTGGAAGGAGTTGTTTAGAACAGTAGTAAGAATACATTGCTGGTTCAGGAAATTAATGAGTGTGGTCTCACGCAGGAGTTGAGAAAAAGCTGATATAGGAGGGCTCACACCATTTTAAGACATCTGTTAGTGATGTCAGTTGTACAAAAGGTGTAAAGGACAAGAATTAAATGTGCAGGAAAACTGAAAGAGGAGAAATTCTGGAAAGGTAATACAGTGTCAAATTTTAGAGTTAAATAAAAAATGACATGGCCAACTCCCTGCTTCCCCAAATGTATACAAAACCTACACATATCTCTATATCAACATGAGTTGTGCAAGATTAGAAAAGGTCACTTGAAATTCTTGGTAAAGAAGAAGGATCTTGACATAGTAGCCATTACTGAAGAATGTTGGAATGACAAAAATCAATAGGAAAGTGTAATACCTGCTATAAACTGAACAGGAAGGACAGATTAGGTCATAGAGCTGGGGAAGCTATGTTAGGGCTATACTGTTGAGCCTTCTAATCAGGAAACGGATATTGAGTCCAAACGTTGAAGGAGATAAAAGCATCCTCTAAGCCTAATGAAGTAGTAATAATGGGTGAATTCAATTGCCTTCAGCTGGTCAAATGTCACACTGAGTTAGAGAATAAGGGGACCAATTTCTCATCACTCTCAGTGATCACCTTTCGAAACATTTCGTTCTAGAGTATGCAAATGGAAATTCTTGACTTAAGTGACGTAACAGAATGCAGGTAAAAAGCTCTTAACTCCTGTATCAGAATGCACCTGTCACTAGAGGACACAATAAAGGACACGTATGCTCAGGTCAAGTGTCGAGGAAAAAATCCTCAGATTTGAATTTCTCTCAAGAATATATACAGGTCTGAACATGACGATGGATTGGAAGATTGAGGTGACACCTCTTCAATCACATTGGCTGGACAAAGAGTCCATCAACCTTTTTCTATCATGGGAAAGGAATTCATACCTAAGAGACGGTTAGATAAATATGAGATATTATTTACATCAAACTGTGAGAACATAGAAACTCTGACTCCAAAACTATGCAAAACAATTAGAAGGCTGAAAACCAGGGCACCTTTTTGGATTAAAGTAATGGATACTGTAAAACTTAAATTCAATGCTGAAGAGCCAATAGCTAGTTTGAAGAACCAGTATTAGGCTAGAGGATATAAAAACTCTTTAGACAAAAGATTAAAAAGTAATTAATTTAATAAGAAATTAAATTCTGAGAATCAAGAGGGAATCTAGGTGAGGTTTTCTGTAGTAGAACAAGAGACACAGCAGAAAAGCATTATTTGAATAATGTGACATGGATCAGGATAAAGATGTATGCTTCAGGCCTCAAAACCCCATCCTCAGGGATGTCAGTAAAAAGTAATTTTGTCTACAGCATATAGTAGCAACTATGTACCTGTGACATAAGAAGGACTTTGTCAAAGCCATCACCTCATGCGGGGGTTTCCCCCATCCTATGAGGCCGCCCGCCCCCTCCCCCTGGGAGGATGGGACCCTGGGGTGGGAGCATGCTCTCTACTGCTGTATGTACCCAAGTCCTGTTCCCTTATTGGCCCTAGGTGTTCCCTCCTCCCTGAGAATCCTTTTACTTAGGTTGGAGTTTTCCCATGAGACTTGTCTTTGATCCTTGGATGGAGACCCATGCGGGGGCAGAAATGACATCTCTGAAACACCTATGCAAAGACCCTTCCTTATTCTTTCCTACTGGCAAAACTGTCTTCGGGAAGGTTGCAAACAGAGTGCAACAACCTCACCTGCACAAAAAAAATGAACAAGTTTGGTAAAGGAAACAGACTGTAAGACACTGGTCTAGAAGAAAGCAGCAGTAGAGAATAGGGACATTCCAATGAACTGTGGTTTTCCTGTGTATATTCATATAGTATCACAGATGTGGTTCTAGAGACCTAAGAGATTATAACATACAGCATTCACTGTGTAAGAATAAGGGACTGGGCGAAAAGAGGCAAATTTATAGGCAATCAGAAAAACAAAGATTTTATTCATTCAAAAATTTGTAACGAAAGGAACTTTTCTTTAAATTACGTCCTGTTTCATGAAATGGTGAGAAACTTCAAATATGAGAGGTTGATGTAGGTAAAGTGGAGATATATGTGATTCATTAATACAGTATTTAGATACGGTAGAGAGCTGATGCCTTCTCCAAGTGATGCCTGCATATTAGAAACTGTGTTTGGAAAGAGGAATATTAAAGTTATTAGTAATGAAAGACAAAGTTTGCAACAGAACTTGAAAATATTGGGATTGCTGCATAGGAGAAAAGGTAGAGGGGAAACATGCTTATAGGCAAATCATTCTGTTGTGCAACAACATTCTAGAAATACAAGACCAAACAGAACCAGGCATCAGATGGGTATATGTTTAATGTATTTTCCAAATTTCAAATTACTTAACATATTTTTATTTGGAAAGGGGTACTTTTAGGATGTGGGATGCAATTCCAGTATGGCATTTTCTTCACAACATGTGCTGTTACTTCTTCAGGGGGTGATTATGGCCATTGCTCTATGTTCAGCATGTACAGGGAAAAACTATTATTACTTTTCTGTGGTTTGGAGGCATGAGTAGCAATTATATTTACCAACAGCCAGCTATCTTGTGGCTACAAAAATATGGAGAAAATGGTTGCATCATTTCCTTTTTGGACCTGAAAATAATTTTCACTAAACTTTAGATGAATCTGCAAAAGAGTGGTACCTGTAAAAATGCATATTTTGAGTGCATAGCTCCACATTAAACAGAACTTTTAAAATTTGGATCAGGGAAGGAGGGAGGTGGAAGCTACAAGGTTTGATATGTTTCTGATTCCAGCATCTCCTTTGATACGGATTTGGAAGCTTAGCTTAGGTAGACTGGACTTGAAACCTTGCTGGCAGTTCTAAGAGAAACCATCTTCTCATGGGCGGTTAGTTACAGGTGTCATCACAGTTGAAATCATGTCTGTATTTGGAATAAAATAGAATGGTATCACAGAACCAATCAGTTAGGTTGGAAATGATCTCTGAGATCATGAGTCCAATCTATGACTGAGGACCACCATGTCAGCTAGATCGGGTTCAGTCTCTCCTTAAATGTCTCCAGGGACAGTGACTCCATCACCTCCCTGGGCAGCCCATTCCAGTATCTAATCACCCTTTCTTTGAAGAAATTCCTCCTAATGTCCAACTTAAACCTCCCCTGGAGCATCTTGAGACTGTCCTCTTTTCCTGTCACTGGCTGCCTGGGAGAAGAGGCCAACCCTCACCTGGCTGCAGCCTCCTTTCAGGCAGTTGTAGAGAGTGACAAGGTCTCCCCTGAGCCTCCTTTTCTCCGGGGTTAACAACCCCAGCTCCCTCACCTGCTCCTCACAAGGCTTGTGCTCTAGACCATTCACCAGCCTTGTTGCCCTTCTCTAGACTCATTCCAGTACCTCAATGCCCTTCCTAAACTGAGGGGCCCAGAACTGGACACAGTACTCAAGATGAGGCTTCACCAGTGTGAGTACAGCGGAAGAATCACTTCTCTAGTCCTGCTGGCCACACTGTTCCTGATACATATTAAAACGTTTTTACTGAAAGACTGAAGACTGCTTCTGATTTCTTTACAGTGATCTCACTGTAAAATGCCTCTCAAACATTATTTGATTCAGAAAATCTCAAATGGTAACAGATCATGTGCTATTTCTACCCTGAAAAATAAGCCATATGGAAAAGAAATTAAAAATTTGATCTATTGATTGGCATCATATTTTACATGATTCTCTTGGTTCATCAGTTCCTTATTATGAGCTCAGGTCAATACAGATACAATAGAGGGCTCTACCACATCAGAAAGATCATGACCATTTCAGCAGTACAAGACAATGGAGGAGAAAGCCTTTGAGTTGTGTCTCTTACCTTTTCCTCTGATTTTCCGTGTCTTTGATGATAAAGGATGTGAACGTTGCATTCTCCCAAGGCTAGAATACAGTAATCTTATATGTTTCCTTCATGGTTTTTAAGAATGCACATAAGAAGTTGGTGAAGTTGGTTTTTTTCAATTTCTTTTTGGGAACCCTAATATTGGAATGCATGGGATGGGAAATTACACAGTTATTTTAAACAGTGTTGCTGATGTACGGGAAAAAAATCCACAGTTGTTGACCAGTCATTGCTTGGTAATTGTTTTCTTCAAAAGAAAAGTTGGAACTGAATAGATCAATATAGTCTTAATTACTGTAGAAAATAAAATTAATAGAAATTTGAGTGTTTTTGAGTAAAGAATATATCTGAGAGGGAAATTCAACTCTATACTAATAATGAAAATAGTAAGGAAGCTTGACTGCATCTTAAGCAATTCTTTTAAAAGGAGTAATGGTGATCCTCAAACATATTTCAGGGGTTTTGTAGTTCATTCTGTAAAGAAAAGGGATCTGGAATTTGAGTCTAACAAAAAGAGATTTTTTAAAAAATCTTTTACAAGCAATTTAGGTCTGTCTTATGAGAATAAGAATTCAGACACTCAGAACAGAGAAACATACGATTTTTGTGGAGCCCTGAGTAGCTGCTAGATAATTTGTATGTTTTTCTTTAACCAAGTGGAGCCACTTTTAGGTACATCTTTTAATTTGCCATCTAAAGAACTACTTATTCACCTAAGCGTGCTGTGGATTTCAAGTTCAAATAAATGTGTTTTCTTGCATTCAGTTCCCAAATAACCAATTAAATGCATAAAGCAAGCTCATGTAAGTAAGTTGTGGAGGAAGGAAACTTCAATGCTGTTTGACTAAGGGCATGGCTGGAAAGATTCTAAATATGAATTAAAACAAGCAATTATATTTTCTAATTCTGTCATTTGGAAAAAAATTCTGGATGTCTCACTTGAATGTCTACCAAAATTGCCTTTAACTTTCTGAAAGAGAAATAGAACTAATGATTTGGTATACCGCCAAACAATTAGACCAGTGAACATTGTTCCACGAGCATCTATTATCGGAAGTATCTGGATTTCTAAATGTCAGCTAAATGGGTTCACCCCACAAGCTAAGAGCTGACCTTCTGACACCACCTGTTCAGGAATGGGAATTTTTTAAGCAGGCTATTCTACCCAGATAAAGGGTTCACAAAATTTGACCTGGAAAGAATGGTTAAAGGAATTAGTTTGTTTAGTCTAGAAAAGAGCAGACTGAGGGAGGATGTGATTACAATCTTCCAGTACATAAAAGAATGTTATAAAGATGCTAGTGATTGGTTTTCTGTGTCCAGTTTGGGAAAAGACAAGAATAAAGATGTTAAATAGACAGCTACTTAGATTGTGTATCAGGAGAAAAAATTCTAATAATAAAAATAGAGAATAAGGTGCAGTCTACATAAGAAAATTTCCATCTCATTAACTGGAAATTTTAACGATTAATTAGACTAACACTTGTCATTAATAATCAAGGTTGCTAGTGTTGTTCATGGTGCGAGATGACTAGGTAGATGTATTACACAATCACTTTAAAAGCTTTTCCTGTGTTTCATTTTCTATAGCTGATACATTTGGCAAGACATTCTAGACTTGTTATATTAGATATGAAAATAATTGCCTAGACGGTGGCTATTTATATCTTTTTAATAATTCTGATTATATGTTTAATGTAACAGTGTTACAAGGATGAAGAATTATAGTTAAGGAAATTATAAATAATGTTTATTGGCTTTGGGTGCAGAATTATATAAGCAAAAGCAGTGAGTTTGCTAGTATGAATATCTTTTTCTCTGTTACTTGAAAATTTTGGTATCACACATTGCTTTCTGGCTGAGGTTAATAACAAGGATCTGAAAATTGTGATGAATAATCATACCATATAGATACACACAGGACTGAAGCATGGCATGCCTCCTGAAAAGAACAGAAAAGACATCAAAATTATATAATCTTTTGAAAATGTTTGTACAAGCTATTAAGACAGCATTTCACAGCATGATCCATTGCAAGCTGAATACTAACTAACAGTGCAAAAGCAAACAAGATAATATAGTTCATGTGTAGGCCTTTAGTACATATGTCAGGTTATGAAAGGGTGTGAAGGTTTTAATAGTCATTCTGTGTTGGTACCAGTTGTCTCTTGGTGGTTGAAAGTGTAACATGCTTGCAGCTCAGTTTCTTATGTTTGATGATGACTATAAGAGCTTAAAGATATGCTAGACATGTGCAGTCTTAGTGAAACATTTATTTAGCTGGATGAATAAAAAGCAGTGTAAAACATCAGAGCTTTCATTTTACACATTAAGCAAACTGCTTGTGTTGTAGCTCCTTGTATTTTCAGAGAGTCTGTGAAAGAACATGATAATGTTTATCTCTTTTTTTTCCTCTTGAGTTTAGGAACTGATTGTTTTTTATATTACATACATGGTTTGTTTTGTTTTGTTTTCCTAGGTACTGCACAATGGACTTGTGATGGAAATGAATCATCCAACAGCTGGGAGGGTAGCTGTTCCAGGTTAGATGTTTAATCCTTGTTGCTAAATTAAATGCTACATGACATCCTGAGTGGTTCCGGGACTCAGCTGAGGACATGACGCATCTTCACAATTCACTCAAATGAATAAAAGTTTAACCAGGCCGACATTTGTATTCATAGTGATTCCAGCAGCAGAAAAATGGGTTAAAACATGTGTCAGAATAGCTTCTGGTTCCCATCGGTCAGTTGTCATAAAACATGAACATGGATTTGATAATATTTTCAAAGTAGCGCTGCTAGAAATGTTACTGCTAAATCATCTACATGAATATGTGAATCTGTTTTTGATTTAGTTCGATTTTGCAAGTTACCCAGGCTTCTTTTAGGGACATTTCTGTTTTAAAAACAAAAGAAAAAAAAGTATCAAAAAACAAAAAAGCCAAAACCAAAACCAAACCAAACCAAAACCAAAAAAAAGAAGACCAAAGAGGAGGGAAATTTGTACTGAAGGCTTAATGAAGCTCTGCAACAATGAAGTCTTAAATAGCTATTTTGCACTTCCAAAGAACACAGAAGTATATACAGAAGTGATAAACTTGTCTCTCCTCTTTAAAGCTCTGAATGGATCAGGAACTGCTGTAGCTTTCCTTCCATCAGAGTTAGTTATGTAATGGGGTTAGATTCAACCAGAACATACAGATCCTTATGTATTGTTATGAACATACAGATCCTTGCAGTTGTCTTGGTTTTGATCAATTGATCCTTATCTGATAATCTATTTGCTATTGGGTCAATTTTTCTACTTCTCTCTGCTTTTCTCTCTCCCAGGCCACATTGAGAATTTCTTCCTCCTTCATTCAGAGGACTAAGCCACGTCTATTTTTATAAGAACTCCTTACATTGTTATTTTCTTTGCCAATTAGACCCTCTGACACAGCATCCAGTTGTTGTCAATTTCAGTTGCCTTGAGCACAGGTAGTGTTAAGAGGAATTTGACCCATAAAATTTTTCTTAACTTGCACATCCTGGAATCACACTGGGATGCAGAAAGAATTATTTGAAAGAAACCAATACCATATTAGATCATGTTTTCTTCATGAATAGAGGGGGTCTTTGTGTGGATGTGTATGCTCCATATTTGTTCTTTATCACAGTTTGCGTTCCACATTTGGTCTCACTAGACTTGGATCTTTGATTTACTGTATTAAAAAATGCATCTCTAATTTAGATGCACGTATCTGGAAACAGCAATCCTTTTTTCTTTTTTTTTTTGAAATTTTCTTACAGAAAAGTAATCCTGGTTTATTTACCTAAAATGAAAAGACAAATAAAAGGTTTTGACTTAATTCTTTTTTAAGAAGTAGAAATAAAAGCCTTACAGATGGCAGAGGAAGTGTGTAAGATTTTCATGTTGCATGCAATTTATAATCTATCTTAGAGAAAGCAAATACTCCTTAAGGGGATAGCTTAAACTGCAAGAAGAGGAAAGAGATGAAAGGAATGTTCTAATGTCTGTCAGCAGCAATAGAATGTATTGGCAAGAGAGTGAGTTTTTACATAGGTAAGCCATAGTACTTCCCAAATCCTTAGTTATTTTTTATTTTATTAAACTAGTGACATTGCACTAAACT
>WEIT01021744.1:5020-22412 GCA_013389985.1 Dryoscopus gambensis
AAACAAGCACATGGTTGAGAGGAGCTAGAACAATAACCATTTCTTTGGTCCCCCGTTACTTTTTGAGGTCTGTGTGCCTTTCTTACAGGGGCATCTTTGTTAGTGACAGTATTCAGTACAGTCTCTTTTGGCTTAGCACTGCTTGTGATGTGGTCACAAGTGGCTTGTGTTCTTTAGTTTGCCGCCCTCAGTGTCTGTTTACCCTTTTTCCACTGGAGTTCTGACTTAGCACCTTGCAGCTGGCTACTCTTCAAGCACCAGAAGCAAAATCATACTGTTAATGAAGTACTTTGATCATTTAATCCCAGTCAGCAACTAAGCCCCACACAGATGTTCACTCATTCCCCTATGGTGGGATGGGTAAGGGAATTGGAAGAGAAAAAAATGACAAAACTTATGGGTTGAGATAATGACAGTTTAGTAGGAAAAACAAAAGGCACACACATGCAGAGCAAAACAAGGAATTTATTCACTGCTTCCCATGGCTGGGCAGATGTTCAGCCATCCCCAGGTGAGCAGGGCCCCATCACAGCAGTGTGACTCAGAAAGACAAACACCATCATTACTCTCAAAGTCCTTCCCTTCCTTCTTCTCCTAAACTTCATATACTGAGCATGATGTCATATCCTCTGGAATATCCCTGTGGTCAGTTAGGGTCAGCTGTCCCCTCCCAACTCCTTGTGTACCCCCAGCCTGCTCACTGGTGCAGTGAGAAGCAGAAGAGGGCTTGGCTCTGTGCAAGCTCTGCCCAGCAATAACAAAAATATCCCTGAGTTATCAACGCTTTCCAGTGCAAATCCAAAGCGCGGCCCCACACTAGCTGCCATGAATGAAATTAACTCTACCCTAGCCAAAATCAGAAGAAGCAACTTTGTCCATGCTAAATCAATGCTGGAGAGTTACCCAGGGCTATAGTAATATCATCAAATTGGTTAATCAGGCCAAACAGAGCAATCTCATAATGCTCTGCGCTGGTAGTTTTGGGGCAACTCTGTTTCTCGTTGATTATGAAACAGCTGGTACTAATTAGATTTAAAAGTTGGTTAGGAAATAGCTGGTACTAATTAGATTTAAAAGGAGTGTGCTCTTAGTGATTGAATACATAAAAAATTATAAATTATGGAATTACATAAAAGAGAATGCATTTCAAGGGGGGAAAAGGTAGTATTTATGCAACAACTATATAACAGGGTGATTTTGCCTTGTAGGGAAAAGAATGTTGTATTGCTCTTGTGACATTTATGTGAGGTTGTTTTCTTTGTATCCAGTGCTTGCATGGTACTGCTTGCCCACTTCTCCAGATATATATACATCTTAAATCCCTTTGTCTTCCACTCTCTCATTTAATCTGTTCACAGGGATTATATGGATTAAGAGCTTTGGAACAAATGAGACAGTACTTTGAAAAAAACACAGCTGTAATTTCCTTCAAAAACCTGCTGAGGTTGTTCAAAACATCACTGATTTTTGAAGATGTTTCTAAAATGCACTAATTCTTTGGCTTATGAAAAAAACAGTAGAGTGTATGCTCTTCATTTAGCTTTTCAACAACCTTGTCATCTTGAGCCACTGCATTAGGAGGCATCCAGTACCCAACCATCACTTGACCATGATTTTATGTATGCTTGTCTCTATTAAAAATAGATATATTTTCCATTTTAAACTAATTTCTGGCCCATCAACACACCTTCAAACACATGTTCAGTGGGGCTTTGCCTTTTCACCACTAGCCAAAACAGTAAACAAATATCAGGTTCTTAGATGCCAAGCCATAACTTTTGTAATGAGCGGGCAGGATGGAAGCTTCTTTTTTATTTTTCCCCATTTTTGTACCTAGCACCACGACCAAATTTGTGGGTGGCACACCACAGATTTGTGACACAAGTAGGTAACAACCTGGTGGTATGTACAGAAATCGGTACTAAATCAGGGATGGGCAGTTAAATTTTTATAGCCACTGCCTGCTGGAGAATGAATGGCAATTGCTTCAAGAACTATAGCCCTGGGGAAGGACTATTTTGTTGCTCTGGAAACATGGCTGGAGTCAATAACTAGCTGGAGAGCAGAGCTGCCAGCACTCGGGTGGGAGGGAGGCACTGACACCAGAAACAGGAAAGGAATATTTGTGTAGGTCATTCTTTACCATAGTGAGGAGCAGCAGCTGATCAAAGGTCTGCGATTCACAAAGTTTTTCCACAATGGGTGACTGTCTGATGCCAAGAGGAATACCCACCACCTGGTAAGTAATGTGTTAGCATTCCTAATTTACTATTTCAGTAGAGGAAAAGGTGGATCTGAAATGTTTTTTAATTTCTTTTTTTATGGTGGAGGGGCAGAGGCAGGTTATGGAATGTCTTGTATGAAATATGAGTATGATAGTCTGGCAGAAGTGAGGGAAGTGCAGTTTCAGATGCAGAAGAATAGGAATGGCATTTGTTTTCATCTGAGAGCAGAGGCACAGTAGCCCAGAGGCGACTTTGCATCCTGCCGTCTACTTTTGCAAGGAGTTTCTTCTCTGGCATCAAGACAAATTCATTCATGATCTGCTCCCCAAAGTGCCCCGGTCAGGTTAATGGTTCGAATTCTAATCTTTCCCCTCTTGTTGGTATACTGTTCTATATGCCTGGACAAGCCACTGTGAAATAAATCAAACTGGTACCTCCTGCACTCTTCTGACCCCTCTCTCCTTCCAGTCCAGTGCATGCATTTCCTCGTATGCCATTTCTCAAATAGGTAAGGAAGAGCATCAGTCTGTACCCACATTCAGATGAGTTCTTCCTAGCTTTCCTGAGAAACAGCTGTAACACCATGCTTAGCACAGCTCTGTGCTTCTGTCACCTTGGCACAGGGAAAGGCAGTGTGTCTGTCTGTCACACCGATACTGAGCAGCCACTGTCGTGTCCCTCTGTGAAGGAATCAAATCATCACCACGCTGGGAACTTGCCTTCTACTTTTCTGCGTGGTGACATTGCAACCCATCATATGGCAATCTCTGAGAAACCTGTGCTGACCTGGAAGTTTCCTCTAGAGATTGTGATGGATTAGGCTTTGCCATCTGAAGGGATTCATGCAATTTGCAAAAGCCAAGACCATTAACTCTGCTCTTTATTATGGTTTTTTAAGTTATTTTGTTCAGAATAGAAGATGTCTTTACTATCTGAAGGTTCCTGAATATGCCCTTATAGACTCTTGAAAAAAATGTTAGCATTACATTTATCACTTTCTAATCTTCAGGTACCAAATAATTTTTTAAGGCGTGATATACTGAGGCCACTTAATACAATTATTTCATTATCTGTCTTTCTTGAATTTCTTGGGAATAAGAGTGGTAGTTGTTGCTATTTATTTTGTTTGCTTGTTTTGTACGGTCTTCTGTTGCTGCCTAAGTTTGAGTTACCACTTCTGATATATCCACCCCCAGAGAAGTGTTTCTGAAAATGCTGCAAACCCTTCCACTGTGAGCATATACACAGACAATTTACCTGTCTTCTGATAAGGCCACGGTTTCTGCTATCCCTTTTACACCCTGCAGATCTGTTGGTGCTATATGTTCTCTGACAGGCTTCCTGTTCGAGGGATATTGAGGTAATGGCTGATTATTCTTTTCTTAGATCCCTTTTGAGATATTTCTCTATCCTCCTAGTCTTTTGTGCGATATTTTTCACATTTCTTCTACCTCTGATTATGGTGCCATCTATTTTACTTTGTAATGGAACTAGAATTTTTCAAAAGGTGTTTTTTAACAATTTCCTTTACCTTTACTGTATTATTTGTTCATATTTGTTCATATTGTCTACTTTTTTCCTTCCACTGAGTTTTTCTTGCTCTGTAGGATGTTTCTTCATTGCTTCCTTCCTGGGTAAGCAAGTCAGTAGTCGTGTTTAGAAATGGTCTATTGGCATCTTGCTCAGTTGTGATATTGGCATATAAACTAGGAGTGGCTGCCTTCTACTGTTATTCTTCCTGTCACCAGTCTCCAATATGATAATTAAACTGATGTCCTCACTACAAATTAGTCATTTCTCGTCCTCCATCTCATGTGTCTCAGAGTTGTGATATTTGTGAGGAATGCCATTTACTCTGATCCTTCATTTTCTCACCTGTGCCTCACTTAGACGGCCTTTACCTGGGAAGCAGAATTCTCATGGCAACAGCTGTATGAATACCAAAACAGGTTCACTTCCGCACCTTACCCTCTCTTCATTTCAATAACTTAATTCTAAATATCATAGCTTCCAAATGAAGAGTTTCTTTATGTGCCCACAAACAGGTTTATTGGTTGGAAACCCCCACTGTAAGAGTGGGGGATCAAGGTCTTAAATGAACAGGAAATTTTCAACGGAACAAGCAAAGGACTGGGTCTTTCTTTGATGAAGATCAAATAGATTAAAGACCTGGAGACATTAAACAGTGGAATCCCCTGCTCTAGGTCTCATTGTGCACTGGAGAGACGCAGATTAAAGAACAGTTGGCAGAGAGCAGTAATCAAATTCTACCCCAGGTAAATCTGCATTATCCCCAGATAAATTTGCCTTTTCTGTGTTGTGAGTGTACAACGGCATATTCTTATTTTAACTATGCCATTTAAGTGTCAGTTTTGTAATTGCTTTGTAGTCCTGAGGCAACTGGTGAACAGAGAGAAGTGGTGACCAGTGACAGGACACAGGGGAATGGCATGAAGCCGAGTCAGGGAAGATTTAGGCTGGATATCAGGAAAAGCTTCTTCACCCAGAAGGTGTTTGGGCACTGGAACAGGCTCCCCAGGGCAGTGGTCATGGCAGCAGCTTGACAGCCACACACAGAAGTGTTTGGACAATGCTCTCACATCTCTGAATTTTACACAGGATTTCTGGCCCATACACTGGCAAAGCACACTGTTTTCAAGAGCTGCTCAATCAAAACGCATAGAAATTACTTGCAAGCAGAGTTTTTGAAAGAAAACACACAGATAAGTACTAGAAATTCTGCAAGTTTGATTAATTTTTAATTATTAATAATTTTAATATAAGTCATACATTAAGAAATAAACCCTTTGTAATTAATCAAAAAACACTTCTACAAGTTTTTTTTTTTTTATAACTTGGAAAAGCAAATAACTCAGTAGTGTGTTAAACTGTAGTAAAATTAGTTTACTGTTCCAGAATTAGCAGATGAAAAAATTAACGTGGTGAACAGTAAATAGTGTTTCAATTAATGTTAAGCTGACATGATAGTGTAAGTTTCTTACTTAGTGAGCTGTATACGGCTTCTAAGGCAAAAATCTAAATGTAGGTGTTACAGAAATCAGCACTATATTTAATTTCTAAGACAATCAACTTATTCCCATCTATTCTCCACCCCCACTGATCAAAAAGACTTACTAAGTTAACAATATATTGACTGACACAGATGATATTAAATAAATTAGAAGCTGGCATCACCTAAAAATCACCATAAAAATGTTAAAAAAAAAGTGGAAAAAAGTAAAAATGTAGGGGGAAAAAAAAGGAGAAACAAAAAGAATTCAAATTGGCCATAGCTATTTTGTACCTTTATCAAAAGCCTGGGCAAGTGTGTTAAATCATACCAGAAACATTTTTAGGATTGTAGAGGACTGTCAAAGAATCAGAAAGTTGCATATGAATACTTTGTGCAAGACAGTGGTCTCACGGCAACAATTTTCACTTTGTTGTGCTCATAAAAAAACCCCAACTATCCATCCCTTTGCAAGATAGGAACAGTGCCATGCCGGTTAGACCCTGAAGGCAATAACAATAGCTAAGAGAACATTAGCCCAACAGTGGCAAATACAGGGAACCCATCAGTGCGTTAGCAAAAGCACAGCACCAGGAGGTTGAATGCGTCTTGCGCAACGTTGCTTCACATTTAACTGTGTCAGCGTGGTGGTGAGACCTCTGAGTGTACTGAAGGAGTCTGCTGAAAGGTTATGTGACAGTCACCACCCAGAAATCTCAAACATGAAAAAAGAAGTAGACCTTTGTAACAGATGATGGCTCTTAAACCATCCAGAAATTGCGTGATCCAGTGTGTACGGGTTGCAGCTGGACAAAGCTTTCTTCCAAGAATCAGGGTAATTAATTAGTACTCTGTGATACAGATGTGAATTTAGTACTATCTGAACTCTTCAAGTGCAGAAGCTGCACTTTTGACATATCATGCCTTTGAACCTTAAATTAACTTTCAGATTCAGTGTGTATATTATTAAGAACATTGTCCAAGTGCCTGTTAAACACTGACAGGCTTGGAGCATCAACCACTTCTCTGGGGAGCCTGTTCCTTTCAGTAAAGTCTGAACCTGCCCTGGCACAGCTGTGAGCCCTTGCCATGTGTCCCGTCACTGGATCCCAGGGAGAAGAGATCAGCACCTCCCTCTCCACTTCCCCTCCCCAGGAAGCTGCAGAGAGCAGTGAGGTCACCCCTCAGCCCCCTTTTCTCCAGACTGGACAAACCCAGACTCCTCAGCAGCTCCTCACAGGGCAGCCCTTCCAGCCCTGCCACCAGCTCTGCTGCCCTCCTCTGGGTGCATCCCAGTGCCTTCACATCCTTCTTAAAGTGTGAGGCCCAGAACTAAAATAGGCTCTCACTAAATACAGCAGGACAATCCCTTCTGTTGACTGTCTTGCTGTGCTGTGTTTGATGCACCCCAGGATGGGGTTTGCCTTCCTTCTGAATCTGGCAACAGCTCATTAAGTTTCACACTGATGAAAACTGTCCAATTCTCCCCCCCAGTCTAAATTCCTCTGCAAGGCACCTTGTCCTTCAAGACAGTGTACATCACCTCCTAGTTTGATAACATCAGCCAGCTTGGTAATGGTGCGTACAACTCCAGAATTAATAAATATATTTTGAGGTAAAGCTAGGTTCATATATCTGTTCTTATGACAGCTTTTCACACAGGTTGTATTAATCACCCTCCCATGCACTCTTTTCATGTGTGCCATGCTAAGTGTGAGCCAAAACTTTAACAAATGGTAATTTTTCTTTTTCTTCTTGGTGTGAGATGAATTTTTGGATTAGGCTGTAAGGAAGAGTACATGTTAGGTTAAGAAAATATAAAATATATTTAACTTTCTCTTTCAAACCTCTGCAGCCTTTGTCCAAAGCTTTATGTGAGCCAGTGTACAGCTATTTCTCTCCCTCTCTCTTCTCCTCCTTCTCCCCTCCCATATTGTATCTACATGAAGCAATGGTGGCAGCTCCAAAGCATGTTTGCGTTCAGGTTTGATAAATCCCTTCCCTCCAAGACCTCCAGTGAGTAACTCTGTTTCCATAAAGCAGCACACCTTATTAAACTTACCAGTTATTCAAGAAAGACATCACAAAGTTTGTTTAAGGTATGAATGGATTTATGAGTCAGGAATAAACCATACAAATTAATTTCAAAAATTCAAATATCTGCACTCCCGCTATTATGAACAATATTAAAAATTATCCTTCTCCCATGTTAGAACAGTAAAATAAAATAGTTCAGTAGTTCTATTAATGTTCTATTTCAGTGACTTGAACAACATTGTTTCAAGAGGTTTGTTTTTTTTTTAAATAAGCAGTAACTTAGTCTTATTATATAAGATTTATCTGAGATTGCATAATCTATTGGATCAGCAATCTGGCATGAAAACCTTCTAAATAAACCTTTCACCTTTCTTTGAAGTGCAGGAGAGTTACAATTTGGGGGATTTTTTCAGGGATATTTTGCTACCTTCTTAGTTGAAGCTTGATGAGGTCATTATGTGGCCTTCAGAGGTGACTTTTCATCAGCATTATGTGTTTGAGCTCGTGGTATCTAGTTAAGCCTGATGTGTTTTCTGTGTAAATGATAAAAGGAATGTAAAAACACAAAAGAAATGCAACCTATAGGTGAAATTCTTCTGGTTTTTAATCAGTTTCTTCTCTTTTCCTCACAGATCAGTACTACTTTGGTTTCATTTCTCTGAGTAGGCTTGGGGTATTTTTTTTCTTTTAATATGCTGGACCTCCAAAAAACGCTGTGAGTTATAATGCAGATAAAAATACTAGTACAACAGAAGGAAATGACTCTAAAGCAAACTACCTATATAGTGAAAGAGAGACTAAGATGTAGGAGCTGCTTGCAAGGGGGCTTAAGCCATGAGTTAGAAGTGCAAAATATCAGGGGTAGTGTAAGACTTAGAGGCAAGAAAACTAGCTTCAAGGTTGGGGGCCAATCATACATTTAAATGTGGATTTCAACCAGCTGCAAACATCAAGGACGTATCTGGGTGTGGGAAACAAACCACAGATACTTGTCTGTAAGCTCTGTAGGGTAATTTCGGGAGGTGAGTTTCATTTAAAGTCGTGGTATGGTTAAAACAGTGCAGCCTCCATGCTCTGTTAGAGGACGTGTTCATATTGCTGCTGCAGTGCTGACACCGTTTGAGCCTCAGCCTGTGAAGAACACACTGTGCTGATGTACCTGCAGTTTGTCTGAGGGTGGCACCTGCATAACTGCAAAACTTCCCCCCAGGGCTGCAATGTTTTTAAGATAAATTTTACACTGTGTGATTCTTCTCTCAGACTGCTGCCAAACTTCAGCGTGGCACTGAATCACAGAAGCAAGGTCCTCAAGCTGTTTCCTTGGTCCCAGGACAGGATCCCAGACAGCTGTCACTCAAGGTGTGTTTCTCAGTGTGGTGGTGAAGGTGCTCCCCAGGCAGTCTTCCCTGACATCCTGCTCCTGGTGGTTCCTGCGGGGGATTCCTGGAGTCCAGCCCTAAGCTCCCTCCTGAGCTCAGCCCAGTGCTTCCCCTGCTGCCTCCAGACCACAAGCAGCCAGAGTTCATCGCATTTCAGCTGTCTTTCATAGAAGGCAGCTCTCACGTCTCGCCTTCTTCTCTGTAAAGTGGGACAGCCATTCCTTGTCAGGGGCTTTTTTTTACTCCTTTGATCAGTCCACATAAAGTTCTGCTTCCTAGACATCTGATTAGTTTTATTGCTCCTCTCTGGTTTACTCCTGGAATTTTTGTCAAGAAATTGGAAAAATTGTGAGTGTAATTCCAAGTGGCATATGTTACACATTAAAAAAACTTAATAGGAGTACAATCAGGATAAATAAGGGACAGTTGGTAAGAAATACACTTAAAATTCTACTCTTTTGGCAGAGAGCCTTGCCATCTGCTAATAATAATCATCAGCTTCTACCCATAAAAATCTTTCAGATTTACTGGTGAGGAACTGACCACAAACACACTTCTCAATGTCACGGTTTGTCACACAGACAATATGAAGTCTTGTTTTGGCATTCATAACATAACTGTTTGCTTATTTTGGGAAAGCTTTCAGAATTGTTTTGAATTGCCATATCATGGATATTGAGCCAGAGCTTCAGCAGCTCTTTTTAACTTCACTCTAACGTTTCAAACATTCCTAATTTTCTCAATTTTTTCACATTACTTTCTGTGACTTCGAAGAACTGAAGGGAAGGCACAAAAATCCCCCATCCTAAATTATGTAATTATGAGAAATTATTGACTATGTAAAATATATTCCTGTATGCGTTTTCAAGTGCATAGATAGTCTAGTCCTTATGGAAAATTTTTAATGTAACAATATTTAAGAGCTAAGAAAGTTTTGCATCTTAATTATTCCCTAGAGACTTGCCTCTTCTTTAGAAGACTATTATGTCTATAAAGAGACAATTTATAATTTAAGACTCACTAGGGCTAGAATTTTAATGAAGCCACTCAAAATAAAAAGCGAAACACTTGAGATGGTGAGATCTATGGAGAATTTTATTTCCTAGTTTTTATTTTTAGTAATACTAAAACAGGAAAAGACTTATCTTTGTTCAGTTAAGGTTTCCGTCAATGTGAAATCTGGCAAAAGAAGTAATTTTCATAAATACTGTAGAAAAGAACTCTTTTCAAGGGTAAAAATGCTGGAAGCAAACCTGCAAAGTGTCTGCTGGGGTTCTCCAAAGGCAAGTTTGAAAACAGGAATTTTCCAAATGAAGCAAAGACATAAACTATCCTGAAGCAGAACAAATATAAACACAGTCATGCACTTATCCAGCTTGTGATGTCTTTGAGAAAAGAATTTTTTCAGGCAATTCATGTCATTGTTCAGAAAAAAAATGAGTAATTCCACTCTATTCTTGGTAGTCATTCAGATTTTTAATTAGGAAAGAATGCTGGTGCTAATTCAATATCACATAAATGAATTACTCAAAATTACTTTAAAAAGTCTCTTTTATGTGCAGATGAAGTTATTTATCATCTGGATCTCATAGATCTCATCCCAGACTGAAATGCTCTACATAAGTTTAGGTCTCTGTGTTCTCACCAGATCGAAGGAGAAGTTCAAGACAGAAGGGCTTTTTCTTGTATACATGGAATCTGTTTTGCTAAAATCTGATTTGCTAATGAATTAGGAGAGCTACTTCTGAGATCCTTTCTAAGTAATCACTACAAAACCAAATAAAAATTGTATTTTGGGTATATTTCCTTAGATTAGATCTTTTTCACTAATTTTTGATTTTTTCCTGATTTTATTAGAGTATCAGCTTTAAAGTTTTTATAATGAAAAACCAAATTCATCAAACATTTTGTGGCAAACCACTTCCCACAAAAGTATATATTAAATAAATAAATAAAGACGCTGTGGAGAGTTGGCCCTGGCTGAATGCCAGATTCCCACCCACCTAGTCCATTATTCTCTTCCTCAGCAGGACAGCTGCTAGAAAATGTAGTGAAAGGCTCTCAAGGCAAGGTAAGGGCAGGGAGAGAGATCACCCCGCAGCAGCTGTCATGGGCAAAACAGGCTCAAGTTGGGAAAAATAACTGAATTATTACCTGACAAATCAAAGTAGGATAATGAGAAATAAAAGCTACATCCTTAAAACACTCTTTCCCTTCCCCGCCTCTCTTTCCTGGGCTTAACTTTCCTCCTGAATTCTCCACCTCCTCCCCACAGTGGCACAGGGGGATGGGGAATGGGGGTTATGATCACTTCATCACATCTGGTCTGCAGGTCCTTCCTCCTCCTGGAGAGGACTCCTCACACTCCCACGCACAAACCTAAAAAATATCTATAACAATAAACAATATAAACCCCATAAAATTAATTAATTATTAATAAATCAATGTATAAATACATATTTGGAGACACACAGACTTTAGTTGATGGTGAGTTTATGGGCTGACATTTCAAGGAAAAGAATAAATGACAAAACTTTGATTCTGAACTTTTGATAGGCAGGAATTTTATGACAGAGAAACTGTTTTCTTTGTTTAAATCTTAACATTTAGTCATGTAACCTTGCCCACAAGTCTAAACATTTTGAAATCTGTAAGAGGCTTTCCCTGCCCTTACCATGCCAAACAGGAAGATGAAAACCCACAGGAATGTACCTGTTAGACCTCACTCCTAAGGACTGTCTGTAAAAATATGTTACAAGCAGACCAGCTGTGCACCCAGCATTCAATCTGTGATCTTCTGAAATCGTTGCAAATGCACAGACACAAGAGAGAGGCCAAGAAGATGGGTACATGAGTGGCACTAAGCATTTTATGGCTGCTGCCACAGGAACTGAGCTGTCTGCTGTGCTCAGGACCTGTTTTAGCAGATGTTACAGAACCCAGACCTTGCTGCAGCTAGAGGAGGTGTCAGACCGTCCATAACCAACCACAAAATAAAGCCAGTGGTGCTGCAGAGCAGATGAGTGGGTCTGCAGTGCATGGCCAAGCTGTTGAGGGGCTGGCAGACAACCAGTCTCAGCAAACACATTAGAACTTGGAATTATTCACAAAGCAATAGGATAGGATCCAGCAAATGGGAATAAAACAAGGATTAGTGTATGTGGACAGCTGTATGTTGAATGTCTACACCACCGAATAAAAAACCCGTGTGACAAACAGTCCTCCCCCCCAACATCATCTTGCTCAATGATTTTTATCATCTGGTAAAGCTCTAAACATTAGTATTGTGTGGATTGACCTTGACTGGCCACCAGGCGCTCACCAAACTGCTCTCTCACTCCTACTTCTCAACAGGATTGTGGGGAGGGGGGAAAAAGTGACAGAAATATCATGGGTCAAAATAAGGACTAGGAGACCTCTTCCTAATTACTGTCAAGGCAAAACAGACTTAATTAAACTAATACATTGCTAATTAAAGAGACCATGATAATGAGAAATAAGAACAAATATTAGAAAACACCTTTCCCCACCCCTCTGTTCTTTCTGAGCTGAACTTCAGTCCCAAATTCTTTACCTCCTCCCCCTGAGTGTCAGAGAGGGTTGGGAAATTGAGGGTTGCTATCAGTTCTTACACATCTGGGCTGCTCCTACTTTCACATGCTCTTCCCTTGCTCCAGCGTGGATTCCCAAGCACATGAAGTAACTCTCCTCCAGCCTAGGTCCTCTCCATAAGGCACAGTTCCTCAGGAACAGACTGCTCCAGCCTAAGTCCCCACAAGCGGTCCCCAGGTACTTCCAGTAAATGTGACCCTATGTGGGCTCCTCTCCAAGGGCTGTAGCTCTGGCCAGGAGCCTGCCCAACCCAGCATGTTCTCCATGGGGTCACAGCTTGCTTCAAGGGTACAGGAGGATCTCTGCTCCACTATGGACCCCCATGGGCTGCAGGGGCACAGCTGCCTCACCATGGGCTGCACCATGGGCTGCTCTGGCACTGGAACACCCCCTCCCCTCCTTCTGTGCTGACCGTGGGCTCTGCAGGGCTGTTTCTTTGACCTACTCTCTCTCAGCTCTCACAGCTGCTGTAGCGCAGCTTCAGTTTGACTTTTCTTTTACGCAGTATCCCAAAGGTGCTGCCACTGTTGCTGATGGGCTCAGCCTTGGCCAGCACCAGGTCCATCATGGGGCTGGCTGGCCCTGGCTGTGATGGCCTGATGGCAGCTTCTTGCAGAAACCACCCCAAGGGCCTCCCCGCCCAAGGCTACCAAAACCTTGCCACACAAGCCCAGCACAAGTTTGAGGGCTCCTTGTCTGAATGTATCCTGCCAGTTTCCCCTCAGAATGAGGACTGGGAGATCACAGATGTCATGCTTTGGTGATGACAAATAGCTTCTCCAAGGCAAGTGGCCATTTCCTCTCTCACCTTCATTCGTGATATGAGGTAATTTGAATATGATTGATTGATTGTTTTTTCACTTACCTTTTTTCTTATTTCCACTTACAGTTCCCAAAGCAGATTATTGTGAACACAGGCATGTGAACAAAGACATGTCTCAGATCCTAACCCTGTTCATCTCCGACATCCAGTATCTCCTTAACTTCATCAATGTCCCTTTCTTACCTGCTGAAAACTGTTCTGTGTTAAGTGAGTGGTGCCTTACAGTGTTGAGTAGGGCTCAGCTGGAGAGCTGCTACTCCAGCAAGCTGTCTGCCTGGACCTCTCCCACAAAGGTCATCATCCAGCCCTGTTGTCATAGCACCAGCATGCTGACCTTTTTTTCTTCTTATTCATGTGTATACCAGAGATCTCCTATCTAGTTCTGTGGACAAAGTTTTTTGCCTGTGACATGATTCACTGAAGATAAATATGAATGTGTCATAGGTCTGTTCTGAGGAAATCACCTCATTATGCAGTTCTCTTAATAGGATCATAAAAGCTGTTTTCCTGTTCTATGGTTCATTGCCCTTTTTGTAACTATTAGGACTGAAATACAAGTTGTGTGGTGTAAACAAAGTGGCTGTGGTAAAAAAGGGAGAATCCGTGTTTAAAATTGGGGCCAGAGACAATATGCTGTATTTGTGTATAAATATTTGCCAAAAGACTTTCACTTCTGAGATCTCATAAGATAGGAAGCTGAGAGAAAAAGCCATGCTGCTGTAATGTCATGTTTCGTTGCAAATTGAAAAAATAAACAAGTCTGGACTTAGTCAGAGTTACTGCTAGTATCAGATGCTGTGACCTCCTACTAAAACAGGAATGACACACCACATTTTTCAGATTCTGGTGGTGATTACAATTGAGTCAATACATAGCTGGATTCATGCTAGTATTGAATTACCAGATAATTAAATTTCATAGAGAAAGTATACAAACAAAAACCAGTCAATGCTGACATTTTTTAATCCAAGAAATTCCAAAATTCAGCTGCTGTTGAATTTTAAACATCCTTTAAAGGTCAGATTAAGAGAAAGTCAGCAGAGTTGACAGAATATTTCAGAGTTGCTTCAGCTCTGGAAGCAACACTTTTTATGCTTCTGCATATTTTTGGTTTTCTACATGCACACCTTTTTTTTTCCAGCTGTAAGATTTCCCATATGGAAAAGGAGACTGTTGATCAACAATCTTATCAGAAGGCTGCTTAGGTATTGCACATGGAGAAATTTATTATCTCTTTCACGTGCCTATTCTATCCCATAAATATAGGCATGTCTACATCTCATTTTTTGGATAAGGAAAAGAAATGTTCAGATAGCTCCAAGTTAGGAGGGCCTTAGGCAACCGGTGACACAATTTCTAAGTGCTCCCCCTTGATGCAGGTGGAGACAGAAGGGAGGTTGGCACACGTTACCTGACAAGATGGTTTTCTTTTTGCATTGGGACAAACACTGAAAGACAGGAATGTTAGTTCCAGCTGGTTCTGTGGGAGCCCGAGAGGACAATACAATTTTCCTTGAAACTTTAAATGGATGATTCCAGCTTCCCACTGTGGAATACTCAAATATGAGACAATACATGTCTTGGGTTCCACACATCTGCTTGACTTTGGGTCACAGCATAGCACCCTTTACCCACAGCCAGTCTGGGCAGTTCCCTCAGGTCAGTCTTTAACACAGACAGACACAAAGCTGCAAGCAGCAAACCCCAAGCACTTCCGAGAGCAGAAGAAACCTGGAGATTTTAGAAGTCATCTCAGTAGCATCCTCTGGGGTATGGCTGGAAAGTTCATGTGACACTAAGATATTTTTAAGAGACAGAAATCTTTAGTCGGTAGTTGTGGGCAATACCTTAAAAAACAATTTCTCATCTCTAGGGCTTGGCTGAATCATAAACAGAGTACCCATAGCCTCTGATGGCTATCATCAGAGCACATGCGTGAGGAACGCACAGAAAGAAGTTAACATTCGTTCTACTAAGGATGTGAATAATTGTCCCTCTGCTCCCAGTGCTTTTTAAAACTTCTCCCACAAAAACTTGCAGTTAATACCTGGAACTGGTAATTTTTAACAAAAGAGTTAGACAGGTCAAACATATTGAAGTGGTAGCAGTAAAGAGGAGGGGCACTTTATTTACAGAGCTGGGTGAGGTCTGGAGAGAAAAAGAGAAATGGGACATATCAATGCATAAAAAATGTTGGCTATTTTCTAGGCTGCTACAAGACCCGTGCTTAATCCAAAGTGATTTTGGCTTGGAAAATTTATGTAAGAGGTTGTGCTAAAGAAGTTGTTTTCCTGGGTTTTTTTTGTAGTGAATTTCTCAGCTACACTTGAGAAGAAATACTAGTGTTTTATGAGGTTCTGTGAAATTTCTGCAGTTATATTTTCAATGGATTTAATGAAGAAGATTTTAAAAGTTTTTCTGCAGAAAGAAATAAATTTAATAAAGTATGCAGCTGATAGTCCTGTTACAAAAGAGAAATAGCACATTATTTATCCCACTGGTAGGGAGAATAACATTTGGTTTACATTAGAAAATGAGAAAGTTTAGAAAACATTTCTTCATACATCTGATAATAATTACTAATGTTGCTGTGATGATAACTCCTTGGCTGGAGTTTCAAGGTAGATTTACCAATATTTGTGTCTTAAAGGGAGCAGCAAATGTTCTGGTGCTTCCAAGTTTCATTTTGCTCAAAATCAAACTAGTGGCCCACTAAAACCTGTCTCTTCAAACCTGCCTCTGAAGAATCATACTAGACTCCATATTTATGCGTTTGGACATTTTACAAAGTCATTGTGTCAGTTTTGGAGTTGTTTTTGTTGTCAGAGAAAGAAGGGCCATTTGCCCTCAAAGCAAAGTGTTTCTGAAGAGTGACCCCCCTGACGAGACAGAGGTTGCATGATTTCAAGGTCACTCACATACCTGACTTGTCCCAGGAAAGCAGAATAAAATGCTTCAAGAGAACCAGGTGCTAGGGAGCTCCCCTTATGTGTCAAGACATTCCCTTTCCACAGATGGCTTGTTGTATGTTCTGTTTTCCTCTTCCTTTACTTCCAAAGCTGAGAAATACTTTTTTAGATGTCGGTCAGACCTTCATTCCCTCTGCTTGGCTAGAGCAGCTTTCAAACTCCCAGAGCCTCTCAAAGCCAGGGTGCTTCTGTCCTTTTGGGCCAAGAGGAATGAGTGTGGCAGGACTCTCGGCGTACAGCCCGCCCAGGTTTGCTGATCTGCTGGCTGCAGTACTTGCTACAGTAATGGGGAAGGCAGATTTAAACTGCAGCTGGTAAGAACCGAATAGTTGTGTCCCTGTGATTTCTCCTCTGTTTTACATAATATGCCTGATTTCTGCACCATGCATGGAGTTTAATTCAGTGTTTACTGGGGTGGAAACTGTAGGACCAAGCCCTGCACGGAAATATATGCAGGATTACACTTCATGGATGTAGATGAGGGTTAGGTACTTTTCTCTTGGCTGGGACCAAGATATTCCTGATCCAACAAATAAATCAGATTTTATATGCCTTTATAACAATATCTGTAGTGCCTATCAAGCTTGTACGTTTTCAAGTTAACTGGCAGCTAAACATAGGTTTTCTGAGCAGCAACACTATGTAGGTATCTGAAGTCCATCTTGGACTGGAGGTAAGCTCTTTGAAATAAATATTTGCATTAAACCAATTGGGAGAAAAGATTTGCCTTCCACTACAAAGCCCATGTTGATATTCACCTGCTTAGACTTCTTAGCATTTGAACACTATTTCTTCTTCAGACAGCTTGAACATTTTTGAAAATTAACTGTTCCTTAAAAAGAAGTCATTGGTTAACTTGCAAAAGTTAACCAATCAAAAGTTGGTACAGACAGTTTGCAGTAGCGTACAGCTGGGGACAGGCAGGGTCATGAAAAAAATGGACTTTTCAGGATAAGAACCAGTTCAGGAGACCAGCACAGAACTGTCTGGGGAGCTCCCTCTGTTCCTGGCTCCTGTATGCAACCTAAAGTGCTGCTAGGTGAGAGGGTAGGCATGTATCTTACAGGCTATACATTTTGAAACAGATTACTATGCTTCACTGATTTAGTCTTTCCATGTTTTTCATTAAATAGAGTGCAGGTATTTAAACAAGACTAGTTTAATATGATCAAAAGGATTGAGGACTGAATGCTTTCCAGAGGAAGGAAGGAAGGAAGGAAGGAAGGAAGGAAGGAAGGAAGGAAGGAAGAAAGGAAGAAAGAAAAGAAAAGAAAAGAAAAGAAAAGAAAGAAAGAAAGAAAGAAAGAAAGAAAGAAAGAAAGAAAGAAAGAAAGAAA
>WEIT01021744.1:24358-47526 GCA_013389985.1 Dryoscopus gambensis
TTCTCCATTCCTCAGACAGTTCCATCAGTGTGCAGTGTGTATTTAATCACTGATGAAACACATCTTATCCCGTCTTAGAGTTTTTTGAAGTCTTTAATTCATAATCTGCCAGAAATGTTTAATCTGTATCTTACCCAAGTGTGCAGACATCACCATCCAGGACCTGTGGTTGCAATGCTAACAGGTATGGTTACTGATAAAGGGTGGCAAGATGATTAAAGCCCTGGAAAGACTTTTGTTAGAGGGGTGACGGAAGAAACTTAGACTCTTGAGTCCTGACAATGATAATTTAAGANNNTTAAGAGAAGAGACAGAGGTCAGTAGAATTGTGCTTTGAAGGGAGAAAGTAAATAAAATGACCTTGCTGAATGGTCTTGTCCAAGGCAGGGAGTTATCAAAGGAAGTGGTTAAGAGTGAGGTTTAAAGCAAATTAAATGGAGGTGGTTCTTCATACAGCAGAGGCTGCTACCTGTGACTTCATTCTTAGTCAAAGGATACTATGAATAATAAACACTTTTGGAGATTAAAGGGCAGATGTAACAAGTACATGAAGCAAAAGTCCATCGGGGATTGCTCACTCATGGGAAACATCTCTGATTCAAGAAATAGTGGCAGTGAGTTTCTTATGTGCTTGGCAAGATTTTAGACTTCCATTTATGGACAGGAGTGACTGTGTATCAGAATAAATGAGTCTTTGGTTTGACCCAATCTGGCCAGCCTTGTATGCCTGTATATTACACACTTCTGTAGTCGGATTAATCATTTTGTATATATCACATATGTATATTTACCACACATGAAATCTCAACTGGGACAAACTCTTGCAGAACCTTTCATAACTTAATAATCAAAATTAGAAAAAAAAAATCCTATTAGACTTTCCAAGTCGCAGTGGCTTAAATCCCAAGATGGTGAAAATAATCCTTCCTATTACAATAATGTGAGAACAGAGAAATAGGTATCTCCAGTGCCTTTATAGTAGCATCTTAGTTTTTCATTATACATGGTCAGGCTTACCTCATTATACAGGGTTTTGTATGTCTGGGTTTTTTTCCTCATTGTCTTTAGAAAACAGGACTTATCCAATATTTTTTTTTTAATGTGAGGATAAACTTTAGAAGTTAATCAACACTTGTCCTAATGTGTGAAATCTTCCTCTCCATAGACTGACTCTTTCACAAATTAACTTTTAAGCAATATATTAAACTGTTCAATTTCAGTGCAAAAGGTACTTACCACCTACACCAAACACTGCTGTATTCAAATTATATTTTTTTCTATTTCTCCCATTCATTTCTTTCCTTTTTTCACTGGAAACACTTTTTAAACTCTTTCTACCTTTATAGCATTAACTAAAGTCAAGTGAAGACATATTTCAACTACTATAGATGTGTTTGCTATCATTTCTTCTTCTGTAAAAGCTGCAAGCCTCCGTTCCAAACTTGTGTATCCTGCTGTTACAGCAACCAGGTCCCATTTTGCATTATCATTGTAGATGAAGGACCAGTATAAATAATATCAGATTCATTACTTTTCCAAGTTAATTAGCCATGGAGTCAGAAGGTGTCAAAGAGTGGCAGTGGTTTGTAGGCCATTTGAAAAATAAACTACTGAAATGTAAATATATGACATTATGAACAAAAGGGATATTTTTCAGAGCACCAGAATTAATTTTTGTCTTCAGATGCACCAGTTCAAGTCTGAGCTCTTCAACATGTGGAGTTTCTTTTATCATAGTTTATTTCTCTGTTGTTAAAACCAATGGGGCACTGACGTTGATGAGATGTCTGGAAGCATAATCATAACCTTATACAGGTTGTATACAGTACTAAATAGGCCCTTTATGTTTATATGAGCAAACTAAAGACCACAGGAAGGGAATAAGATGACTCAGATTTGGTTTCAGTGCATTTTGCAGTTTACCAGGAAATCAATGGTGACATTACAAACCCTCAGAGTGTCATAAATTTTTCTTATTGATGCTCTTTATCCAACCCCATCCTCAATAATTTTAGCTTCAGACACGGAGAGTAGCAAAGAAAAATGCAGTAACCAATCAAGTATTTTCAGCACTTATAAAATAGTTCACAAATATTACAACATTAATATGTGAAATTGTAGAATGGAAGAAAAAAATTTCTATCTTATTTTGGCATATTCAAAAGAAAGCTCTTCCAAAAGTATGTTAAAAAGTGTCTACTTCAGGTCTGTCAAGTTCCATGCTGCTTTTAATCTTTATTACTATTATGGGAGTACTCCACTGCCTTGGTCAAGCAGAGGGCTCATCTTAACTGGTGCTTATCCACAAATACAGGGTAAAAAGCTTTTCTTTCTCTAGAGTTTAGGACAACAGTGGGTATTTGAGACAGGCAGGACTGCATAAGGCAGGCATTACCTTCCTAGAGAGCTGTTTGTGTTATTTGCATCCTAAATGACAAACCTTGGACTTTGTTGGGGTAATTTTGGTTGTTATTGAAGGGAATAACTGGATGATGACACGCACATCTCACTTTACCTGCTAAGATTATTTCATCTGAACTACGGTTGTCCAAGTTTCTCTGCAATTTGTTTATTTTTCATCATTCTATATAATTTTTACATACTAATTTAGGGGATAAATAATCATCATCTCATCATCTGCAAAATCAGTCACAACCCTCCCTCCAACTTATTTTTGATTTTGTGCTATTGATACTTGGTGTAGTCACCCATATTGCTCAGATAAAATTCACTCTAAATTATGTTTTACTTAAGTTGCAGAACTTGGTGTCCTTTAATGCTGAGGGGCATTTGCTCTGAGAAGCTTGTATTATTTTCATTTGTAAGATACTCTCATAGTCATTGATCTCACATGAAGGTAACTTGATCCTCACTCTTATATCCCCTGATGCTTGGAACTTAAGTCTGAATTGCACACTGCTCAGGAGACTGTTAGAACAATTTAGAAAATATTATGGCTAAAATTTGGGTACCTGTATGCCATTATTTATTGTGGCTGTCAGCAGTTTGGAGCTTTTCCCTGGCAAAATACTAAGACCTGGCAAAGTCACCCATAGGCAATTACAAGCTTTATATCTAACTTCCACCTGAGAATTTCTTCAATATTTAGATATTTAGTGTCTCTGCCTTTAAATTAGTGCTGTGAAGAATTAACATGCGCAGGATGAATGTCACATGTTCCTCGAGGCAATTTTTCTCTTTCCATTTTCATTTCAAACATATCCTTGCTGTGTATTTTTAATTTGTTTCATGAGTCAAACGAAAACATAAGGCAGCCAGGACTTTAACTAGGATCTAATAGAGGCTGTTTCCTTGGTCTGCATCTGTTATGTCCTTGCTTCTCAGTCTCAACAACAGATACCTTTTACTGAAAAAATCACTTGTCTTTTCCTTCTTTCTTTGAGGGAAGAAAGAGGAAAAGAAGTAGGAGATGTTACATATTATGCTTTGAGAAAGGCTTTTCACCTGGTCAGGCAGATAGATATGTTGGTCTAATTTTCAGAACTTAACTAGCAATTAAACGCATCAGTTGGATAGATATCTATGACATCTGGGGATGTTTCCTAATGAAGGCTACTGCTGAGGAGTCAGTGTAGTTTAGAATTGATGCATGGATATTAAACAAGGCCTATACACGAGCTTCCAAGCATCTGTGTCCCAGCCACATGGTCAGATCTGCCCATGCAATAAAAAGGACACTGTCCTATCAGTGGTGATTGAGTGAAATGTGCTCTCGTACATCTTGCAGACATGCACTGAGTGAGATCTGTGTATTGTATTTCTAATTCCACTAGAAAGAACTCACAAAGAATTGTAAATATTGTTCGTTAATTTTCATTCTGGTTCATGGTGCTTCTTGGTGTATGTTAAGGTACAATGTTTTAAAAGTGTCTTACTGAACATTTCATTATTTTCTTCTCAATCTTGCTTATCTACTAGAAATCAATTTTGGGTTGGGAGGTGAAGGAATGCTTTGGGTTTTCATTAACACTGTCACTGATTAACAGCCTCACTGCACCCCTCAGAGGGAGTGTGTCCTTCCCAGGATTGCAGTAACATATCTCTCTGTCACAAAGTGCCAGAAGGAAAAGTAGTGCCCTTCACAGACATGACTGCCAGACTCTCTGTCCTCATATGCTTCAAGAAAACTGAAGAGGAAGGGCAAGAAGCATTGCCACAACTTTTTCCTATCCTGTTCTTTCCTCATGCCACGGGCTAGACACCCCGTGGTGCTGGGCACAGCAGCATGGGACATGTCACTGGCAGTAGAAAAGAGAGTCACATTTCCAAGACTTCTGAGAGAGACCTGAAACGGAGCACCTCATTTAAGTGGATGCTCACTGCCTGCACCCCAGGTCTGAGCAGGAGACATTTCTTTTGTCACGTTGTTTAAAACAGCAGTTTGGGGTTTGAAGCAGTAGCTGCGGGAGCTATAAATGCGGGTCTACTCTCCCCTCTTCCAGTGGAAAGCAAAATTCCTTCTCCAGAAAAGTATTCATTCAACCATTTGAGATTATGGTAGAGGTTGCTTCCTGTGCCTCCTGGTGAAGCCGTACATCTGTACGAATAAGGAAATTTTCATCCATCTCCCAAAAGACAGCAGTGAGGGACCATGTCTCTAATTTACATCAGCTTCATTTGGAAGAGAATGAGTGAGATGTACATGTTATCCAGACCAGTCTTAGTTAGTAATAGTAGATAGTTTGTATGAAAACAGTTAGAGGACAAAATTTCCCATTATTGTATTTTCAGATTTAAAAACTTGTCATCCCACCTATAACCTGCGAGGAGCTGAGACTCCCAGTGTGTGTGTTAAGTGTGATATATGTACCCTAACAAGGGAACATCTCATCTGCGTCAAGGTGGGAGTTAGGCATGAGTTCAGCCCGCAGCTGCCACGTGTGTCCAAGCCTGGGACAGTGAGGAGATCTGCACAGGGTCGCCACTCCCTGCACTTGTGGAGGATCCTCCCTAAAGGTGAGGATCTAACGGAGCTGAAGTAACTCTAGGGCAAACATGTCATCTGTTTTCTATTTTAAAATCTTGGCTCCAGGCATTTAAATTCTCCCTTATGTCCCACTTTATATATCAGCTCTGCTAGACCACAGCTTATGTTCCAGTGTCAATCCTGTTTTGCCCTGCAGTGAAGAGAAATTGAGTTTAACTTTAGCTATGCCTTTAAATATTGGAAACTTCCAGAAAAGCCTTTAAAGGAGCACTTGTTAAAATATTTGGGCTAGAATATCAACATGTGAATACTGTTTAAAGTTTGCAGACATTACAAATTAATCCAAAGCATTAGGCTTACATCCTACACACAGCTTGTATTTGTTCCTTACTGTGAGACAACTTTTTTTGAAGGCTTAATTTTTATAGCTGTTAGTGCTCATTTAGGGAGATTTAAACACAAAAACCTGAGCCAAAGATGGCAGCTGGAAAACTTATCTGATATGAAGACCAGACAAAATCTGAATCTGAACAAAGGGTGATTGATATACTACTGGATATGCTATGATTACTTTTCTACTGAAATGAGCTAGTGAGTCAAAACTAATAGTGTTATTAAATATTCTGGTATTTGCTGAGCAAATTGGACACAGAAAACCAGAAGTGTTTAAGGAAACCTTGTTGTCTTGATGTTATCTGATAAAACACACATACAGAATTGTAGTTTCTTTTTACAAGTAACACACATTGTAGATAATCCTTGCAAGTTTTTGTTATTTTGTATTAAATTTCCACAGTATTTACTGGGGCGTTTTAATTGAAACAGATCTTCTAATTTTAAGACTTGGCTTTCCCTGTTGGAGTGATGCTGATGATACAGAGGACAACTTGAAAGCACAGACTCAGAGAAAGATTAAAGTAAAAGGCACCTCCGGGTACCATGTAGCCCAGCTAGCTTGCAAATTAGACCAGGCTGCTCAGGATTTAGCCATGTTTTAGAAATCCACAGGGAGGGGAGTTTTGCAGTGTCTGAGCCACATGCCCCAGCGTTCAGGTAGCCCCATGCAGAGAAACTGGCATTATACTCATGAGGTACAGCAAAAAATTGTGGCTTAGGATAAGTGGAAATAGAATTTCCAGTAAATAGAATTTCCAGTAAATAGAATTTCCAGTAAATAGAATTAATGCAAAAATATACCATCCATTTGTCATTACTTAATTAAAATAAAAAAATTTAAAACTCAACCCACACATTCCCCTCTGCCCCCAACAAAGCACCACCCCCAAAACACAAGTCACAAAATAAATTGTCGTATCTAGATTAAGACATAGGAATGGTAAGAACTTGACTTTCAAAAAATGCTTGAGAAAAAGTAAATTTGAGGGGAGGAAGAAAGCCTAAAATATACACTCTCTGTGAACTCTTGCTCACCAAAAGATACCCAGTGATGAGTCAGCTCCTGCAGGGTGGTAAATGCTAAAAAATTGCAAAGAAGAAAATAAGAGCAGGGGAGGAGACATATCCATTTTCACATTCCTAAGCAGCAACAGGATATGCCTTTCTCTGAAAAAACCAAGCACAAAAGCTCTCAGAGTTGATAAATAAATAGCGGTTGAAACTTACAAGATGTTAATTAAAAGGGGTAAAGAAGTAGGTATGCCCAAGGCTCCACAAGCACAACTTCTGGCAGATGACCTGAACAAAGATTACCATACATCTCATGATGACCCAGTAGTTGAATGCCAGTGGAACTGGCAGTTATCTCTTCCAGATCTCCCAGATGTGGAGTAAAAAACTCAAAGGTAGCTACCCAAAGATATGGGTAAAAGCCACAAACATGGCTTTCCCAGCATTATATATGTCTCCAGAAGCTGATCACTCTTCTGAGATAGTAAGGACTTGGTGTAAAGTCAGTATATCACAACATGGTTGCAGGGTTTCAAATGGAATCTCACAGATTCACAGAATGCTTTTGGCTGAAAGTTATTTCTTGATATCATAGAGTCCTATCCCCCAGTCAAGCAGGGTCACCTAGAGCAGGCTGCCAGTGATCATATCCAGTGGGATTCTGAATACCTCTGTGAGTGCAGATGCCACAATCTTTCTGGGCAACCCTGACAGAGAAGAAGTGGGGTTTGTGTGTTCAGATGAATACCATGTTTGAATTTTTTGCCCAATGTGTCTTGTCCTGTCAATTGGCACTACTGAGAAGATTTTGATACCCTGTAAAAATGCAAAATGCACATGTAAAATGCACATGTAAAATGTGTGAAAAATAGCTAAGCTGGGGAGAATTCAGAGTCAGGCAATCCAAGAAAGAAAAGTATGTATATCATTCTGAAGGATAGAACTGTCAGTAAAAAGTGCATTGAAGATATTTAGTTGGCAAGAATATATCGTCAAATTGGAATGACTAATTATGGAGTATTTATGCAAGAGTCACTTTCAAGAAAAATACAACTTTCCTAAATATTAGAGATACCATATACTAGCCAAATATGAGTCAGGACATTCAAAATCTACTATGCGGAAATGACACTTATAAGAAATTGCAAGAACCCTTTTTGCTGTAAATGGCACAAATACTTTTTCGTGTTAACTTCAATTTTCATTTCCAGGCAGTGTATCCACAGAAAAATCAATGACACACAAAGATACCTTAGTAAGTGCTGTATATTATTAAACAAAGAACATTAACTTGTTCGTGGTGACGTGCAATTTTTCTTGGAAGATGATATCATTCCTTCCCTGCAGAAGTTCATTTGATGTTCTCTTCTCATTTTGAACTGTATCTCACCTGTAAGCACAAACTCCTCTCCCATCTGTGCCCTGACAACTCACAGACCTGCTTTCTTCTCCCAGTCCCAACTAAATCCTTGTCCTGTTTCTCTGACGGCTTTCTGTGGATACCCAGCCATTGCCTTATGCTAACATGGCTAAAAATCCCACTCACACTCTCTGTTGAAGGTCTTCTTAATGCTTTCTGTCTCACAGCTGGAGACATCAGCAATATATTATAAAATCATAGGAGGATAGAATGGTTTGGATTGGAAGGGACCTTAAACCTCATCTCATTCCAAGCCCCTGCCAAGTCTTAGCACTCACCTCATGACTATCAACTTTATACCAATTATTTTCCCTTACAGAAATATGCTTGCATCCTAATGTTTTCTTTTCTAATTTAATTAGAAAAAGGGTTTTTTTCACCTGTCGCAGACTGCTACATCTTCCCCCAGCATGAATAATGAGTTTTTTAGAAGCTTACGTAAAAGCATCTCAAATAGACTTACAGAGGTACTGTTAGACAGGATTTGTAATAGCAGCTCATTTCAGAGGGAAAAGACATCATCAGATCTTTGTATATTAATATTCTAAGAAAGAACAATCAAGAAAGGAGAAGGCCTGTTCTCTGGGTAAAAATTAGCTTTGTCATGTAATGAAGAATGCTTAAGTGTTCTGGGCTACCAGGTCACAAATAAGATAAATTACCAAACATTGTCACTGTAGGTACAGGTTTGATGTTACAGGACTATATTGTTCATAAAACCGTGGAGAGATTACCTTTACAGCATTGAGGAATGGATGCCCAAACCATGTTTCTTCTCACTGCCTTCCTAAAGAAGAATAGTTCTAATCATATATGTGTTCTAATAATAATTATTTTAAAACATCAAAAGGAGAGACCAATTGTGTTGCGAAAAGGGTTTGTCACATTTTGAAATTACTCAACAGCTCTAGACATTTGTCAAGAATTCATTGTTCAAAAAATCTCTTTTTAAAAAAAACCCCAAACATTAAGTTTAACATACAGTAATCTGCAACACCACTATTTGAAACCATCACCAGGAACCCCTAGGATGAGGTGGAAAATGAAACTGGAGCTGTCCGAACCCTAGATTTTTGGGCTCTGCTCTGGAGACATGTGAGGCCACTGCTGCCCACTGTCCTGCAGCACACCCACCAGCTCTACCAGGGTGCCTGCTTGACCACTGTGCCACTGTGAGGTGCAGCAGTCCTCTGCAACATGGATATGGCAGCAGCCTTTGGAACTCCATGTCCTGGGGTTTCGTGGTGGGAGTTTAGTGCGTATTGATGACATTTGCTGGCATTTTCATTGATGACATTTGCTGGCATTTTCACTTCATAGAAGCACAGATGTGTTTGTTTCTTGTGTTTGTTGAATTCTTCTCTGCTGATGTGACTTTGTGGTCTATCTATTTCTCTCACTGACTCATGATCTAGGAGAAAGCAATATGCATCACACAGCTATGTTATCAGAGTTAGAGTTTACAGATTAATACTGACTCATCAGTTGGACAAATAGCAAAAGTTTTCTCAATCCATTAAAATATTTTTTTCTATTCATGCATCTTCTGAGCAAAATGTGTGTCTATTGTTTCTTCTGAATCAACTCAGAATACACTGGCACTTCTGCTGTATTTCTTTGACCTGGAATCTTACCTGTACTGGAGCTTTTCTCTTTGGTTCAAGGTAAATACTTATTTTTTCATAATTGTACTCTATGTTATGATCACAGACACCTGTGAGACCGAAAAGAATGACTGAATTCTTTCTGAATCCTGGGTACATCCTGTGCACTCAAAATGTGTATGCTTCACTTGAGATAGGTTGGCAATAAGCAGCACAGTTGCAAGACCAGGGCAATTGCCATCAGTCAGGAGCCCCTGCTGGAAAGCAGAGCTCTGGACAAATTGCATAAAATTAGAAGTAGTGGGCTTCTGAGGAACTTCCAATTTTTTTCCCAAGTTCAAAATTCAAAGGTAATTATTTGTCTTCTGTGCTGGTTTTGACTGGGATAGAAGTTCATTTTTCCCCTATTAGCTCGTATGGAACTACGTTTTGGATTTGTGCTGAAAACACAGGGATGTGTTCATTACTGCTGAGCAGGGCTTGGGGATAGCCAAGGCCTTTTCTGTCTCTCACTCCACCCACTCCCCCAGCAAGGAGGCTGGGTGTGCACAAGGAGCTGGGAGGGGACACAGCCAGGAGAGTTGACCCCAAATGACGAAAGGGATATTCCAGATCATATGGCATCATGCTCAGTATATAAAGGGAGAAGGAAGAGGAAGGAGGTTGATGATTTGGAGTGATAGGCTTTGTCCTCTCAAGTCACCGCTACTGTGATGGTACCCTGCTCTCCTGGAATGGCTGAACAGCTGCCCAACCATGGGAACTAATTTCTTTTTGCTTTCCTTGTATGTGCAGCTTTTGCTTTTACCAGCTGTCTTTATCCCAAGCCATGAGTTTTCTCACTTCTAATCTTGTGATTCCCTCTCCCATCCCAGGTGAGCAAGGCTGAGAGGTAACTGTTGATGGCTGGGGTAAAACCATGACAGATCCAGACCATCAGCTGGCAATTGTCTATTTGCCAGCAGGGAGGTCAACTCTCTACATCACCAGTGCCTTCCCAGGCATACATGACTTGACTCTACTTTCCCCCTTATTTCTCATTCCCTCCTCAGCCTGTTGTTTTCCTGATGACCACCCCAGCTTTTCCGCTTTCCCGCCTTCCAAGCCTGCCTGTGCAGTCCTGGTCCCTCTAACCTGACCTGTGCCAGTGGTGGAAAAACAGCTCTGTGGGTCCTTCCTCCCTCCACACTTTGGCAGGCTTCTTGAGGGGAAAGTGTGGTTGGGGAGTAAAGTGGTCTTCCATTCTTCTCTCAAAATAATGTAAAGCTGACAGGCCTCTCTGGTTTCCCATGCAATTGTGGAATAAGGCCCATCTCTTCCTGTCCCCGTACTTTCACACCAAAAGGAAGAGAAACAGAAGAGCAGCCAGCTGGAGAGTTGCTGAAAAAGGAAGGTCCTGCTCCCTCACGTAACCTCACACCCTCCATAGCTCTCAAAAATTATCAGTCTTTGCTATACGTCAGAGTCTCTCTATTTTTCAACACCTGATTTATTTCTCTTAGTCAGTGCTGCAGGATTATAGATGAATGCCTTGAGTCCAAATTCCTGCCATTTTTATGTCATAAAACTTTATTAGATGCTTCTGCTATCATTAGTCATCTTCCCTCACCTTGAGCATATGCATGAAACCTCTGCAGCACAGCCACTGACAGTAATGGAGTTAAGGAAGACAAGAGCCTTGTAATGCCTCAAGAGAGCTCTTTGTGCCTGTATGGGTGTGTCCTTGTCTATCCACACGCACATGAATAGGGATACATACAAAGGCAGTCTCTGGATACGATGCTGAGAAAGCAGCACAGTGATTCAACTTACCAGGACTGCACAGTGTGCAACCACCGGGCTGAAAGGGGATGCATGAATTTAAAAAGACCTAACCACAGCAACAGCCCGGTGAAACCCATGCGGAGCTTCTGCCTACCCTTTTGGTACAAAAGAAGGTTAAATTTCTGATTTTGCTTACGCTCACTGTGAAAAATGACTCAACAAAAACCTGCAACTTAAACTAAGGGGTACCACACTGTTAGCTCCTTCTTCTCTGAAAGAAAAGTCTTCCATCTTGGTCATAGATGCCTCTTTATTCTTCCTCTTCTTAGAAACATTCAGATGGAGATTGGACAGGGCTCTGAGCAATCTGATTAACTCGATATCCCTACTTATTAAAGGGAGTTGGACTAGAGAACTTTTAAAATTCCCTTTCAACCCAGTCTGTTCTATGATTCCTTGAAAAAAAAAGTGGGGCTTGCACCTGCAAATTGTCATGCATAACTGATTGAAGGTAGACAATTTATCTTCTTATACTTTGTTAAAGCATAAGAACACAGTTTCTTCTGCTATGAGGACCTTAAAGCAATGTTCAGGGGCCTGTAAGACCCTCAATTTTTCCTTACCAGAACAGGTTGTGCTGTAACAACTGGTTTTTTCTGTCTTAGAGAAAGAGAATGAGAAGTATCATTTGTCAGCAAGATATGCTACAGAAATTTACCACCAAATTATTGCCATTGGGATCTAGATTTGAGGGAGTGATAGCACTTTTTCTTCTTTCATGAAGATGTATATTGACTAGTCTGCATTTTAAAAAGGAGATATACTTGGGACAGAAGATTTTCCAGTACATTTACATTGTTACACTGCTCTTGCCATCTCATGTCCTCTGAGATGCTGCCAAAGTTAATATAGTTATTATTTTCTTCTATATAAAGAGTGCGCCATAAATAATTTGTTTAGCAGAACATATGAAAAATTGCACAAACAAAGCTTATGGAAGATTGTATCAACAAATGAAAAAAAACCAGTTATCAGAGTCCAAACTATCTGAGCCTAATAGTACTTTGCTATTCTTTGCTTCGCATGATTCATTTGTTTCCCAGTGTGATAAGAAAAGCACAAAATTCTTTGATCTCTTCAGAGACCAGGCTCTAGCCTTCTCTTAGAGCTGATACTGAGGCAGACCAGACCACAAGAGAAGGTTGTGTTGGAGAAGATCTAGGTCTTTGGTAGAGCTGTCTAGGTTCTTCACAGCATTGATGAAAGTTTCAGTTGTCAAACATATAGAAGTCTGAAGATGCCATACCATCAAAAAGTATTATTCAGTTCCTTGCTGTAAAGTATTAAGACTTTTGCCTCCTAATATTTACTTGGAACCTTGTAATGGTTGTTTCAGAGCATGACATTTGGCACAATGGAAATTGAATTCAAATTAATTTGAAATATTTTTGAAACTGCTCTTAGAGTCGACTTGCTGAGGAAGAAACTATTCATTGTCATTATATTCTCCAGAGCCAATGATGCTGAGGTCATGGTGACCCGGGCTGCACCAGGTGCTGGTTGATGTTTCCTACAGATTTACTTCTTGGTAATTTGACGAGATGCTGTGTTGTATTGGCTTTTGATTTTGAAGACAGGCTGAGAGAGTTGGGATTTTTCAGTTTGAACAGGAGAATGTTCCAGCAAGACCTTATATCACCTTTCTGAGTTCCTGAAGGGAACTACACAAAAGTCGGAGAGGGACTTTTGACAAGAGCATGTAGTGCTAGAACAAGGGGAAATGGCTTTAAACTGTCAGAGGGCAGGGTTAGATCACATAATAGGAAGAAATTCTTTACTGCAAGGGTGGTGAGGCACCTGAACAGGTTACCAAGAGAAGTTGTGGATGCCCCATCCCTAGAAGTGTTCAAGACCAAGCTGGGTGGGACTTCGAGCAACCCGGTCTAGTGGAAGTTGTTCCTGCACATGGCAGGGGGTTGGAATGAGATGATCCGTAAGGTCCCTTCCAACTCAAACCATTCTCTGGTTCTATGATTCAAAGAATTAAGAGCTGTCACGTGCACAACATGTAACTGTTAACAGACCCTTTTCCTTACTTTTAGTTTGACTGTCTCATAGCCTTTCTGCAAAACGATGCAAGTCTATCACTTTCTACTCTACTATTTCATTTCCTGAATTTGTCTTTGTCACACTACATCCTAGTTGCCCACGGGTTATGTTTCATGAACATGTCTTAAGCTGTCTTGAAGACCCTAATTCCCAGTTCCTTGTACTCCACCAGTTGTTAATCAGAATGGTGAGAGGAATCACAGCTTACAGAACTGATCCCAGTTTGACATATTATTTTTCACAGAGCTTCCTCTAAACTAATTTCTTAATCAGTTTGCTATAAACACTCTTGCAAGAAATGTCTTTAGATGCTTGTGTGGTCATCTTTTTTTCATTGGTTTTGTTTGGCTTTCTTGAGTTTAGTTTTTTATCAATAAATTACCAATAATTTTGAGACCTCCAGTGAATCGCTCAGGTAATTTGTTTGTTTCCGCCTGAAGTGAAAATGTTTCCAGCTTCTTCCCACATATTTCTTCAGATTTTCCTATGGAAGTTCCATGAAGCTGACTTTCTGCCTTACAAGATTGATAAAGCAGACAAGCCCTACTAGGTGCCTAGTAAAATCAAGGCACTTATGTAGTCCTGACTAAATTTTTTAAGATAATGGAAATGAAATATTGTTCAGGCTTGCACACAGTAGGATATGTTGCTTGCTCCTGTTCAGTTTCAGAAAAAGTGGCCTCTGTCCGACTTTCTCTTTTCCAGACTGCATGACATACATTCCAATAACTTTTCTCCTGTTACTCTCTGTGATGTGAAATTTGCATCATCTATTCTTGCAGTTTATACCACAAGAACTCCTTTGCACTTTCTTTTCCGCACAAACCATGTAAACATGTTGCTGATGACTGACTTGGAAAATGGATTATGTCACTTTCTCCTTTCTTGAAATTTGGACCACTCTTTGTCTGCTTCTCAAGTAGCTACATTAACTATGGTCTGCTAATCCAGACAATTTTAAAATCAACTGTCTAGCTACTATTAGCAAATGCTCAGGAATATCCATCTTCATTTTGGGTGTTCAGGAGAAAAACCCCACAAATCAAGAATCAAGGCTTTAAACTTGTTGATCCTGCCATCAAAAAGACTTCAAACTCCAACTTATGCCAAGATTTATACCCAGAACTGCTCTTGCTTCAAAGCTTATATCTAACTTTGCCTCACTTTGCCTCTGTTTGAAAAGTGGTTCCAACTATAACCATTACTTCAAATTAGCCTTCAAGTGCCACTAGGTCCTCAACAGAAAATAATGTAAACTTCTGTGAGCAAAGACAGTCTTTTGTGGCCAGGAAACACACTTGCAAAATGTTACAGCAGGAAATATTGACGCTATGCTTATTCCTTCTTTCAGTGACAATGGATAACTATCCTTACTACACAGATTTTTACTGCAGCGCTACCAATGTCACTTCACTGTACAGATGCAGCCCAGAAAGCCAAGTGTGTCCTGGGCTGCATCCAAAGCCCCGTGGGCAGCAGGGGAGGGAGGAGATTCTGCCCCTCTGCCCCGCTCTGGTGAGACCCCACCTGCAGAGCTGCCTCCAGCTCTGGGGTCCCAGCACAGGAAGGACATGGAGCTGTTGGAGAGAGTCCAGAGGAGAGACACCAAGGTGATCAGAGGGATGGAGCAGCTCTGCTGTGAGGAAAGGCTGAGAGAATTGGGATTGTTCAGCCTGGAGAAGAGAAGGCTTTGAGATGACCTAATTGTGGCCTTCCAGTCCCTGAAGGGATCTCACAAGAAGGATGGAGAGGGACTTTTTACAAGAGCATGGAGTGACAGAATAAGGGGGAATAGCTTCAAACTGAAAGAAGGTAGGTTTAGATTGGATATTAGGAAGAAATTCTTTATTGTGAGGCTGGTGAGGCACTGGCACAGGTTGTCCAGAGAAGCTGTGAATGCCCTATCCCTGGAAGTGTTCAAGGCCAGGTTGGATGGGGCTTGGAGAAACTTGGTCTATTGGAATGTGTCCCTGCCCGTAGCAGGGAGGTTGGAACAAGATGATCTTTAAGGTCTCTTCCAACCTTCTATGTTTTAAGCAAAAGAAGTCAATGATTAAGATGACCAATACATAATAAAGTGAATGATCAGTTCACGTAAATGAAAATAAACCATCCAAGGCTTGAAGGGGACCCTCTCGTCATTTCCTATTGCCCAAGTATGGCTACGCTGTGGCTACCTGGTCAAAAAAACCCGCAACAGTCTCAGCTTTGCATTGTGCCCATCCTAGTAAGCATCCCAAAAAGTGACATTACAGTGCTATCTCTAGAAGGTTGCAAGAATTCTGCATGGGCTCCCACAGCTTTGCATGAGATTGGCTTTCTGGCTTTCACCTCCAATAACTTGGAGTCTTGTGCCTCAAATACCCATGTAAGCAGCAGTGTAATCATAGCTATTCGGCAGTACACAGTTATACTCATTGTAGTGTGGCTCTCCTCATGAAGTACTCATCTCAGAAGTACTCTTTTCAAAAGTACTTATTTCCTTCTTCTTTGATTTAAATGGCAGCCGCGGCCAAGTGTTGAAGAACTGGAAATTTAAAAAAAGAAGTCTGGAGTATCATGTAGTTATTCAACGGTTTCGGAATTTTAAGCAGAGTTTTATTGAAGCTCAAGAATATTTCATGTTATAAGAATGTTTTCTCATGGTTTAACCAGCATAAAAATTTGTTTGCCTGCTTTATTCTACTTTGCACAGGTTTTTTCATCTTTTTTGCATTTTTTTTCATTTTCATCAGCAGCCTCCCTGCTCTTTCTTAACATGTTGCTCTCTTTGTCCTAGCTGAGTGGGCAGTACTACAGTCCTAATGTTAGTCCTTTCCTCTTCAGGCATAGGATTTTAATCCACTGGGATTCGCTATTATCAGTATGAAATACCTCTCTCTAGTGTGTTTCTTAACATGATGGAGAGTAGCTGCTCCAAGAATTTGCACAGCCTGCCAGGTCTGAGCAGTCTGAGACCTACGTTAATGCTTTCATGATGACTCCACTTCTTAGTCAGAGTTTCTGAGACCCTAGCTTATATCCTCTTCTAAAACTACGCACTGATTCACTGAGAAGAGAGCTAGCAGATTCAGTCTTAGACAAAGCAGAAAGTCTGACAAACTATACCAGGCCTCATAAAGAATTATTTACTTCTAATAGAGTTTCATATTTTTGAGAAAGTACTCTAGCAATGGGATACTCCAGTTGTTCCCGTGCCGCCTGATTAACAATGAAAATATCACATTGGATTATGACATGGGCACTGAAATATTAGACACTGTAAATTGTTACCTCTTGAATCAACTTGTCACCTCTTGAATCAACTTGTCAGAGAACTCACAAGAAGAAAAACAAAGTTGGATTAGCTATAGAAAATCCAAGGAACCTGGTTCAACCCATAAGCCTCAGACACCTGTAGAACTTACTACAAGGTGCTCAAGAGCAATATTCTTACAGAAGGGGAAGAGAACCCCTGATTAATTAATATTTTAGTTAAATGGGCTGGGTGTAGGTCCACTGATCGACATAAAAATAATGAAACTTATTAGAGGGAGCTTGGGAATAATAGGTCAAAATATAAATTGTTTGCAAACATCATAGATATATTATTTACTATCCCAAGTAAAGGTTTGTGGCAGATGAATGAGGACTGTAAAGACAACAGATACACTCACACACAAAAAGCAGTGGAGTTCCACAGCAGAATGATGGTTACTCAGTTGTAAGACAAGGCATTTTTTTAACACAGGAGTCAAGCACAAATGAAGTGTAGAGACACCAAGGAATTTTTGGGAAATTGGACTTAAAACCAGTCTAAATAGGGCAGGCAAAGAGAAGAACTACCTAAAGACATGAAAAAAGAATAATGAGTGTAGTTTCATTTATTCTGGAAGCTGACACCATGCCAAAGAAGCTGTGGAGTTAAGAGACAAAAAAAAAGTAAAGGAATGCTCCAGTAAAAGGAATACCTAGAGCTGTATAGTATTGCATTGCTCCATTTTTGGCACATGAAAAGTCCAAAGAGTTGGCTGAGAATAAAATTTTGGTTTTCTCAGAAAACGGCTTTGAATGAGATGCTAAACAGCAAAAAACTTTCAGGTCAAGCTTGAAAAGAGCAAGATGTGAAATAGCTGAGATGGCAGCAGCGGTGTGGAACTTCTGGTCAAATATGCCCTGGCAGAGAAGGACTGGCGGGTGTCAAGTGTGGCCCCAGACTCTTAGTGGGTGTCCAGGAGTGGACAGAAATCTAACTACCACTAAGTCTGATTGCAGTTCTGGGAAATGTATGACTACAGCAATGAAAAAGAGAATCTGCAGATAGCAGAGACAGGCATCATACTCAGGAATAAACAGCACTGGTTTTGTAGGAGACTGTGCATCACCAGCATTACTAGTTTACTCTGAAGCAATCAGATGTGTAAGGTGAGTCAGTCACACATCACAGTCGGAATTACGAAAAGCTTTTGACAAGGTGCCCTGTGAAAGTCTCTTAAAGAAACTAAATTGTCATGGGAGGGTAAGATTGACTAACAACCAGATAAATGTTGAGAAATAAATGGTAGGAATAAATTGTGAGGTTTCGCAATGACAGGACATCGTTAGCAAGTTCTCTCAGAATTAATATTGACCCTATATGACCTAGAAGAAAGAGTTGAACAGTGAGATGACAACTTTTGCAAATGGTATATAAAACAATTGACATTTTTCATTGCAAGTTCTGGCAGCTAGTCTTATTCTAAAGTTTGCACAGTACGGAGTGAGAGAGCACTAAAATGGCATTCAATAGTGATAAATGAAACATAATCTGAAGATTATATGAATAAACATAATGTGAATGTCTATGTGAAGAAACTGCCCTACCTGTGTTTTCTAGGTTAGATAGAATTGTTCAGGTTATAGATGTTAGAGCCATTAGTGCCGTTATGCAGAAGCATCCAAAAAAGGCAAATAAACCGCTGGAACCCATTAAGAATGCAGTATTTATAGATAATATCTTTTAACAGATCATGTGGTTTCAATTTAAAGCTTGTCTTTGGTTGCAATATTATTCCTACAGTTACATGAATTGGAAAAGAGCTGAAAACAAAAATGATTTTCCAACTGTGTATATTCACATACTTTATTAGGAATACCAAGTGCAGTTGTGGTTCTCTCATATGAAAAAAAGACAAATCAGAAAAGGAAAGAGGACAGAGTATCTGTGATGGGATACTTAGGAGCTCTTGCACCAGCAAGAGATAACTGTGGATGAGGACTTGTAATATTTCCAACGGATAGGAAAAGAGGTGACTAGTGGATGAACATGCACTGTTTCTTAGGACAAAAGACACGTGAAACTCTCAGACATCAGATTTAAACCAGACGGTGGAAGCATTTTCCTACAGAACTCATTGTCAAGCTGTGGCATAAATCACCATAGGAGCCATGGAAACAAAATACTTGAATGAAAACAGGCAGGGCTTAGACCAGCTCATGCTGGTCCACTGAGGGACACTGAATGTCACTGATGGAAAGCTGCCTCCAGCAGAGGAAATCCTTGAACTGCTGACATCAGAAACTGTGTTAGTAAGCCTAGGCAGCATCCATTTTATACATGACCTGTTTCTAGTACTCTTTTCGAAAGTATTAACTTCTTAAGACAAAATAATAGAATAATTGCAGCATTATGGGCCTCAATCTTCATTTTCTGTTCTCCTGGGTCTGTTTCAGTCCTGTGCTGCGCAAAAGCAGAGATTAAGTTTAGTCTTGGCCTCCTTGCTGCCACTCATCAAATGTGGGAGGCTGGTAGTGAGTCTTGACAAGGCCATAGTTTAGCTCATGACGCATGTAGTGGGGTCATTTCTGGTGTCTCATTGCTGTCCTTTCACCTCCACAATTTCTCTGAAGCTCTTCTCATTACTGGAATTTGCCCTCCCCAGCTTCCTCAGCTTGGCAGGTGCATGGCTCTGCTGAGTCAGGACCAGGCCACCCACTGTCTCTGAATGCCCAGGAATCCCAGGACTTTTCCACCAGGAAGTACAAAGCCTTGCAGGCCTTGTGCTCGGAAGGGTGCACAAACCAGGAAGCCTCTTCACTGAAATGCGGGGGTTTCCCTACTGCTCCAAATGAACTCTCAGATCAGCAGCAGGCACAAGGACAGACAGAAGGGTCAATCCAAGTAAGAAGCAAGGCACCCCTCGGGAGTAAGAAATTCAGATACGGCCGTATAAATTCACTGCATTCCCTAAGCGTATTATATATCATAATTTAAACGTGTATAATCTTAAACTTAGATAACTTAGAGAAGGAGTGTCAGCATCATAGGACATCATCTTGATGCATAATTTCTCTTGAACATGCTACTTCACACACTCCTACTGTTCGGGTCTTGCTGTACTACACATCGTTATGCTCAGACTGTTTGAAGACGCTTGTAAATCTGTCTTTCTTGTCAATTCTTCTTCAACTTTCATTTTTATGATGGAATTGTTTTAAGTTTGAAGATGAAAATACCAAATCAAACACCCGTTTTGAAAACCATAGAATCATAGAACAATTTAGGTTGGAAAAGACCTCTCTGACCTCTGAGTCCAACCATTAACCTAACAGTGCTGAGTCCACTACTAAACTGTGTCCCTGAGTACTACGTCTACAAGTTTTTTGAACAATTCCAATGATGCTGATTCCAACACTTCCTTGGGTAGCTTGTTCCAGTGTTTGACAACCCTTTCAGGGAAGAATTTTTTCCTAATTTCCAATCTAAACCTCCCCTGGTGAAAATTGAGGCCATTTCCTCTTGTCCTATTTCTTGTTACCTGGGAGAAGAGGCCGATCCCCACCTGGCTACGACTCTTCTCAGGAAGTTGTAGAGAGAAATAAAGTCCCCTCTGAGCCACTTTTTCACTGGGATAAACACCCCCAGCTCCCTCAGCTTGTGCTCCAGCCCCTTCTCCAGCTCTGTTGCCCTTCTCTGGACATGCTTCAGAGCAAAACAGAGGAAAAAAAAATAAAAAAACAAGATTCAGAGGGGTAAGATGTGGATCATTTCTAAAGCAAAGAGAAAAAAGTTTATGAAATGTGAGAAAACCCAAAAATTTATTTCATTTTTTCCTAAGGAATTGTAAAAGCTCTCCCCTAGCATCCTTGACATTGCAGGGAAGGAAAGTGATTAATATTTTTAAAACCCTGTAAATCAAACATCTAGCCACAGTTTAACTTTCTGTTACTAGGACTAAAGCAAAAAATGCTATTAAAACAGAGCATGATTCACCAGTTTAAGAAAAGGAAAAAGAAAAAGCAAACCTCATAATATGATTTGTAACTTAAAAATGTCATTTTCAACAAGACTCATAATTCCTCAGCTGCAAAGCTGAGTCTAGTTTCTCTTGAAAAAGAAATATTGACTATGAATTATTAGAAATCTGACCTTTAAAAGTAGTATAAACAAATTTTGGTTTTTCAGTTAAAGCACAAGTTCTCTGAGGCAAAATAACATCTCTCGAGAGTAAAGAGAACAAATGCAAAGAGCAAAGTGTAAAGTTCTCACTCCATCAGATAAGAAAGATATTGATCAATGACCTTAAGCTATGGTATAGCACAGACGCGAGAAAACACTGTTTGAATAGAAGCACTTCAGAAACATCTAGAACAGTCATGTTGTTTTCATAGCTTGGTCAAGCACATGCTGACAGACCCCTGTCAGAAATAGTGTAGACATATATGATTATGCCTTGAGGAAGGGTGTAAATTATCATCCCTTGACAGCTGTTCAGTTCTATGTATTTGTAGGAACAAAAAACTATTGTCATTGTTTATATTCACTTCTGAAGTACCAGCTGCTTCCTTCCCTCATTCACTAACTCTTAATATAATTTAAAAATAGGTCTGTCATAATCTCTGCCAGTTGTAATTTATTTGGAACCTTAGCCACTGTGATTTAATTTTTAAAAATAATCTTATTCCTTTATACATGCCCTTAGTTATGATAATCACTGGCTTCAGAGAGACAAAGACAGAGTTCTTTCTGTAAGTATCACCATCAAAAGAGGGAAGACAACCACAATACTGTCTTTACTTACCACTGGCTTTACCAAGCTGAACAGCTTCTATCACAACTCCCACATTAAAATCTTCCTTGATGAAAGCCTTTTTTCCCTGGGTAAATCTTTTATTCTCTATCACGGTTCAGTAATGAAGTAAAAGACTTTCTCAGCATGGGCCAGCAGTCTCAAGGAATTTTCCTGAAAATCACTCTTCTAATAGGATAAATATTTACAGAGGGAGAATATCATGAACCAACTATCTAATACCTTTCTGGAGCTGATTTTTTTTTTATTTTTTGCGATGATGAAGATCACATTGGTTTAATCAGAGACTTGAAAACAGCTTATGTTGATGATGTGTTAAATATGGCTTGGGCTCTAGGCCTGTCCATGGATTTCCTCTGTTCCCCACAAACGTTGCCACCCCCCACCAGAAAATAGGATTCTCCACAGGTGAGGTGGTGTTGCCTCGGGGAGGTACATAAGATGATGTGTATTGGAAGATCAGTGCTATCTAGTTTGTGATTTTGGTTTTGCTGGTCATCTTGCCTTCACATGTCACCAATAATGACCTCAGAGGCTCATGGGGTGGACTGCCTTCTCTTTGTCCTCATCCAGCACTACGTCAAATATTGGGAGGTTAGAATAGAATGGAATGGAATGGAATGGAATGGAATAGAATAGAATAGAATAGAATAGAATAGAATAGAGTACAATGGTATAGAACAGAATAAAAAATCTGAGACTATGTGGCTCAAGCTTGTATGACATTTCTGTTTCTGGCTAAAATTGTGGTACAGAAGTTTGCCTGCGGTTAAAGAATGGAGAACTTTCTCTCCAGGAACAATGATTTGAAGTGTTGCATATATATATATATATTAGACATGGCACATCCAAGTGTCTTCCAGAAGACGTTTAAGTCTCCCGTGAGGAGCAAGGCCTGCAATTTTGAAACTTCTTCCAGCTGTTTATGGAAGGTTTCATCCAACACTACTTCTAGGTAGATTAGTCTATCAAGGACACCCATCATGGTGTTCCTCCCTCTGGTTCTGCCTTCCAAGCCACCCTTCAGTTAAGTGTCATGCATTTGAGCCATTCAGTTTTCGCAGGGTACATATCCATCCATATATGCTGAGTATAATAATGTAGTGCTCAGAAGATTAGTCAAACATGGCTAAAAATTAACATATTTAGCCCAGAAAACAAGAAATCAGTTATGAGGTAGCGGGAACAGCTTTTCTATGCTTCCTTATGCTACTGCTTCTGTTGATTTCCATTGGAGAAGAAGTTAACTTTATTTCTGACGCTTTATAAAATATAATACCTATTATTAAGGCTGGAACAGGGTTTTTGCCAGAGGAGTCATTCTTTCAATCCTGACTTAGGAGAGACTGTACTAAACATTCATAGCTTTAGCCAATGCAGGGGTATGCTCTTTCAAAATTGGAAAGCTATGGCAAATTCACATAGAATTAAAGATAAAAAGGAAAACAGTAAAATGCTGAGCCTTTTCAATTAACTGTATATGTTCCTTATGTCGAAAGAAGCTTTTCGAAGAAATCAGTGGATACCTTCCTCATACCTCTATAAGATAGGCAATGTGAACTATTTTGTAATCTCAGTTATTTTAGAAGCCATTTCGTTCCCACTCCTAAGGAAAAATGGAGTTCAAACGGCTTGCTTTGTAGGGTTTTTTCCAATTTCCCCGCAATAAATTTTGGAATATCTATAAACTGAGTATCAGAATGCAGACCCAGTAGGGGCTAGTTTTGCTTCTGTTCCTAACAAATGACATCTTGGGAATTATATTCTTTCTTTTTCAATGCCTTATCTAGGACCTTTTTAAGACTCTCCTTCCGAACAGCTGATTTATCTGTTGTGTGGTGTTAACAAGTGGAGTTGAACACAGTTGT
>WEIT01021744.1:48814-61421 GCA_013389985.1 Dryoscopus gambensis
TTGGTAATCATAGAACCATCAGTCAGAGCAGTAAGAAGAAGAAGCAGATGGCATTTGAATGAGCTGTTCAAGTGAGGCGACCTGAGAGATTTACCCTACTCAGCCCCAAAGAGGAAAATTTGATCCCCTGCGAGGACCTTGTTTTAGCCCAAAGACTTAAGTAGGACTTGTTCCTTAAAGATCTCTTCCTACTCTTGAAGCCTAGGTAGGTAACCAAGACTGAATATCTTCAAACATCTGCTGCCTCCTTGGGGCGCTTGTTAAACACACGATTACAAAACTTCCTACTCCAGCACAGCCCTTGGGTTATTACTCACTACTGATTTTCTGTGCAGGCGTGACAAAGTTGCAATGAGTCCAGGGGCAATCAAGAGCCCTCTATCTTTCCAGTCAGAGGAAATGATGAGGAAAGAAACAGGGAGACCCAGCAGATAAATACCTGGATCCATGACTGGCATCACGAGCACAGTTTCAGGAGTTTTGACCATGGATTGGGCTACATGACAGCAGACCTGCTGGCAGCAGACAGGGTATACCTGTCTCAAAGTGGAAAAAGGACTGTTGCAGCTAGCCAGGTTCATTGCAACAGCTTTAAGTGAGATTTGAAGGGGGAAAGGGAGAAAAACAGGCTCGGTAGAGATAAGCCTGGTGGGGACAAATCTGTATCCAGATGGGGGTCAGACTCTTCTCCCAGGTAAAAAGTGACAGGATGAGAGGAAATTACCTNTGGACTAGACATTGCTACGGTTGGATTCAATGTACAAGGGTCTTTTTCAACCAAAATGATTCTATAATTCTCTGAAAGTTCAAATAATGCATGGTAATTTCTGCCACAGAGCTGGTTTTTAGTGCAAAACGAGAAGGAGACCTGCTTGAGCATCTCACTAAGAGTCAAGAGAAAAAAAGGAAGTTCTGAAACACATGAAAATTAAGCTTATACTCTGACCCCTATCATGAGGTATGAGGACTGGCAAAAGCATTTCTTTCCTTCATTCCACACCATCTTTTCATAGCCTCGGGAAAGGATATTGTACATACATTCCTTGAAACTAACTAGAACTGCACAAAAGGAGTGATTCATTCATGCCACCTGTGTTTCTTCTCCTATGAGAAACAATTCTTACCCTTCAGATAATTGTTATTATATAAATGAGAAGCATTGAATTTCAATATGCAAAAAATCTGCTTTAAACATTTCTCGGCCATGAAAGTCTAAATATTTTCATCTAAAGAGGAATTAGATGGAGCTCTGAGCAGCCTGGTCTGGTGAAAGGTGTCCCTGCCCACAGCAGTGGGGTAGTTGATATTTAAGGTCCCTTCTAACCCAGGCTATTCTGTGATTCCATGATGATTCTATATACTGTTCAGCTCCAGTACAAAGATAATAACTTGCAAACTGGGGAATTGGAAAATACTCACAGATAATGATGCTTTGTCTTTCAAAGAAATTTTAACCTTTTAAAAAATGTATTCTGAGAAGGATGCAACATCTAAACTCCCTAATATCTCCTACTTGTTTGAGTTTTTTCTCAAAATTATATATATCATTTTGTTTTACTGGAAAAAGTGTACTTACATTTATACTCTGCAGTCTATTCTTCTCAGAAAAAATATGTTATTTTCTAGACAACACTTGCTAACATTTCTACTTTATCTTGCATTTAAGTAATTTTATTAAATTTATGTGCTGTACTTCCATTTATGAATTTCAGTAATTTCACCCTATACAACACAATGCTAAACTTTGCATTAATCTTTGCAAAGACCATTGTCACAAATATTTCTGTCAGTTTTTCAGTAACTCTCTATTTTGAGCTATGTGTGTGCATATAGGATAAATCAGGATCAGGGTGAATGTAATTTTCCTTTTTTTTATTTTTTTTTTTTAGTTTTTTTAAAGATTTATTTTTCCTTTTTTATTTTTTGTTTTTACCAGCTTCTCTTAAAACAAACAAACAGGCAAAGAAACCCCCAAAACAACACAAAAATAAAAAGAAAATAGTATTTTCTACTGAAAAAGCAAAAGACCTGTTCTCAGTCAATCTCTGACCAAGCAATTTTTGTGGGAATGCTTGTGTGGTATACACTGAAGACAGGCACACAGTATGTGAAGAACTTGCTTGATGTGGAGTCTCAGTCAGTAGGCTCTCTGTTTCACAAACTGGGTTTCTGCTACTTTTCTATCTTCTTCCCACAATTAGAAAATCAGAGTGTGGCCATCTTAAAACAATGCTGAAAGCAACAGCTTTGATTCCTTTCACACTGCATAACACACAGTGAATCAAGACCCAAAAAAAGGGGAAATGGATTAGCAATCTCTCAGTTCATAAGCCACTGAAATGTCCAGTTTTACAAAATGAGTGCCAGAGGGCTTTTAAATTCTTTATAGAACAGTCCCCAAAAGCATGGTTAGGACATTCGTTTCCAACGTACAGTCATAAAGCTGAAATGTCAAAGTGGGCTACCTCCAGCTGCTCAGAATTTTCATCAAGAGATATGAAAGAGAAATACAGTTGTGAGGGTAAGAAGGCATTCCCCAGTCACAGCCTCATCTGAACCTAGTCATCCAGGTTGTAAGAACAATGTCTCCCAGTTTAGTTTAACCTACCAGACCCCACTTCTATTTGCAGCAGGGACTGGCTCCCAGTTTCTTCTAAGTCCCCACTGCCTTCGAGTGGACACAGAGCAGCTGCAGCTGAACAAATATTTGGCTTTTAATTCCCTGCAGGTCACGACCCTACTGTCCAAGGACAATTCCCAATAAGGCATCCCACATCTCCCTTGCCAGGGGGAAGAACACAGAAAAAATCCCTACGATTTACGTTTCCTCTCCCCCTGACCTCCCCCTCTTCTGCTAAACTTTTGAGTGTCTTGCTGTGACATCAGAGGATGTAGGTTTACTCACTGGTGTGTTTTTGTTGTGTGGCCACCTGTCAGGCTCTGTGCAGGCAGTCAGCACTACACTGGCACGTGGCTCCTGCTGTGTGCTGCACGTGGCTCCTCTTTTGTGCTTCACGTGGGTCCCCAGGGATAAGGTTTCTGCATCTTTCTAGTGGCGAACGTCCTCCCTAGCACTGCCTAAGCACTAAGACCTAAATCCAAAGTCTCATTTTCCTCTCCACTCCATTTACTCCAGACCCTGCTTTGAATATAACACCTTGCAGTTGTCAAGATTATGCACAGACCTGAGCTCTTCATTCCCTGAGCTCAACCCTCTGCTAAATTAAACTTGTCTTGGGTTCATACTGTTTTTATGCCTCTACCACATAAGACATTTCCTCATCACACAGAACTTGTGGAAGATGTTTTGCTCCGGTCAAGCTACGACTGCCTCCAACCAACACCGGCGGCAGCATCTCTGAACTGATGCCTCCTGCCAGGAATGGATGCAAAAGACACAGCATTCCCCACCCTCTGCTGTTGCTTTCACCTGGGCTGGCTCCTGCTAACAGGAGGCATGAGCAAGAAAGAGGAAGGTTAAAAATAGAGAGCTGGGTGGCATTTGGGTTATTTGGGAGCAGGCTTCTGGAGAGAGCAGGCAGGGGTGGCAGCAGGGCTGAGAGAGCAGGTGGCTGCCTGCAGCCAGGCTGGGGCACAGGATGCAGCTCAGGCCTGCAGGCAGGGATTATACAGGTGTGTGCCCAGGGCTTGGAAAGATATGAAACTCAGAACAGAACATAACATGTGAATAAGGTGAAGCGGATATGAGCATTTTACCTGAATTCCAGATTTGTTAGCCTCACACATGCTACAGGTTACCTTATCCAGTGGAATACCCCAGTGGCTTTCAGGAGAGTTTTATCTTGGAGCACACATCCGATCAGCTAGTGAAAAAATTACCCGCAGGATGGAGGGCAGTTCTGGCAGGATGGAAAATCTCCATTCCCAGACTCCAGTTCCTCCAGGACTGATGCCAAAGGAGCTGCCTCTTCTGGAGGGGAGGCAGCAGCTCCTTGCATTGCTGGTCTGGGCTCTAGAGTGAGTGGGAAATGCTGCTGTCCTCTCCGTGTGCTGGACAGGCAGCCTGCAAGGAAGGACGCCATGAGTGCAGTAACAAAGAGTGAACTGCAGTGCTTTCAGTGCAGATATTCTTACAACTCTCTCAGGCTGACAACTGGGGTCATTCAAAGCAGTGATGGGTAAGGTGCTGCCCTGTGCTGTAGCTTCCCTGGCCTGTAGCCTTCCCTTTCCCTTGTCTTGAGACCATGGGTCATTTGCAATGACACAAATCCAAGACCATGAGATGGTTCCTTTAGGGGCCCCTTTTGGGACCAGTGCTATTTAATATCTTCACTAATAACACAGATTAATGGATGGAGTGCACACAGCAAACCTGCAGATGACACCAAGCTGAGAGTGCAGTTGACACTCCTGAAGGATGGGATGACATCCAGAAGAAACTAGATGAGCTTGAGAAGTGGCCCCATGGAATCTCACAAGGTTTAACAAGGCCCGGTGCTGGGGCAGCAACTGGGTGAGGGCAACCCCTGGTGCCAACCCAGGCTGGGGATGAACAGACCGAGAGCAGCCCTGCCCAGAAGGACTTGGGGGTGCTGGGGGTGAGAGCTGGACATGATCCGGCCATGGGCACTCCCAGCCCAGAAAGCCAAGTGTGTCCTGGGCTGCATCCAAAGCCCCGTGGGCAGCAGGGGAGGGAGGGGATTCTGCCCCTCTGCCCCGCTCTGGTGAGACCCCACCTGCAGAGCTGCCTCCAGCTCTGGGGTCCCAGCACAGGAAGGACATGGAGCTGTTGGAGCCAGTCTAGAGGAGGGACACCAAGGTGATCAGAGGGATGGAGCAGCTCTGCTGTGAGGAAAGGCCAAGAGAATTGGGATTGTTCAGCCTGGAGAAGAGAAGGCTTTGAGGTGACCTAATTGCAGCCTTCCAGTCCCTGAAGGGACTCCACAACAAGGATGGAGAGGGACTTTTTATATGAGCATGGAGTAACAGGACAAAGGGGAATGGCTTCAACCTGAAAGAAGGTAGGTTTAGATTGGATATTAAGAAGAAATTATTTTCTGCAAGTCATTGTTATCCAGAGAAGCTGTGGATGCCCCATCCCTGGAAGTGTTCAAGGCCAGGTTGGATGGGGCTTGGAGCAACCTGGTGTAGTGGAAGCTGTGCCTGTCCATGGCAGGGGGTTTGAAACCAGATGATCTTTAAGGTCCCTTGCAAGCCAAGCCATTCTTTGATACTAGAATTATTTGGTATGCTATTAAGAAAGACATCTGGATAGAGGGCTTCTTGTAGGGAGCGAGTATTGTTGGGATAAGGCAACAACTGAGCAGCAGCATTGAGAATTGCAATTCTGAGTGAATATACTTTAAATCAGGAGTAAAGCGAGAGTTGGATATCCTCTTAGTTACAGTTACCAGGAATTTCCATTTGCTTTCCCTGGGGCGGCAGTACATCTATGTCTTACTCTACTTGGCAGACTTTCTTGGCAAAATATAATTCAGCATTATTTACATACAGAAGATTTCTGGCATATTGCTCTTTTTGAGAGTAGAGAGAGAGAAAACACAGTAAACTGCCATATTCCTTTAATAAATTATAAGGCATACTGAAGTTGGATGAGATTAAATGGATCTGGCAATTATTAAGAATCTGATTATTTCTGCAGCCCTTCAGAGGAAAAAGATTTGCATCATTTTCTGATATAAAATTATCTTAAGAAAAATACAGAAATATAATAAATTAATCTCTTTTAAATCTAAACCTTCCGGTATTGTTTAGACCCACTTCAAATTTTTACTGAAACAGCACAAAGGCACAAGTTTGTCAACACTGTGCTTCAGTCAGAAATGGCAAGATAAGAAGTTGTTTGGTAGCAAGTTGTTTGTAATGTTGAAGTTAAGTTGCTCTCCATAGTGAATATGATATCTCAGTACTGGTAACATTCAATTTAGAACTTATCCTTTCATTCAGCCACATGACAATTAAATAATTTACTTACTTTACTAACACCTGTGAGAAAAAAAAATTACAAATTTATCTTTTGGTTTTCACTACCCTTCCATTATATTGATAATGTCAAAGTTATAGTAGCATTAGTCTAATTATATTCCTGTTAAACAGAGTGCAACTGAAATGTTCAGAAGCATTTTATGAAATCAACATTGCTCAAAGTCAAAGTAAGCAACAAAGCTTATAGAAGAGCAAATAGGTGAGAAAGGACAGGCTATTTGTTGATTTTTAAAAATTATCTGTTGCTTATCAGAAAAAATGAAATGTTATTAAGCAATCAACATCTCCAGTTGTATATATATCATTCTTCCACTTCTCCAGAAGCTGTGGGTCCCGTGATTGATCAAGGTAAGGCTATCCTTTCGGTTTCACTCCTTTCAATAACATGGAGATTGACTTTCTCAAGAATTCAGAGTTTTTAATTCACCTTGTTGAGTAAGTGCCCCAGGGTATCTCCCTTGACAAAACACATCAATAGTTCAACTGGATTTCTACTGAAGTAATTCTTGGATGACACAAAACCCACATAGTTGGTGAAATATTTCAAATGTAGGAAATTGATTTTTCCTCATCTTTTCTAGCTGGAAAATCTTTAACCTCCCTGGATAAATGTGGTGGCTTTAAGGCAAGGATCTGAAGGAAAAATTATTGTGTTGAGCTTCCTCACCCTGCTTTAGCAGTTCAAAAAGTGCTTCTTACACAGTCGGGCATATCCAGTTGCAATGACAGTCAGTGGATACCCAATTCTAATGCAAAATTCATTACACTCCAGAAGAGTGCTGAGAGTCATTTAAAGTTTGAAGTGATAGCTTCCTTTTGTTCAGATTTTACCCAGTGGTCATGATCAAAGTACTTCCATACGGTCCTTTCAGTTTATCCTTAAATGCTACATTTCTAATGATAAGTTTCAGTGTAAGCATGTTAAATTTGAGAGAGAAGAATGCTGGAGTTGTATTGGAATACTACTGAAAAAAAGGATGAAAATAATGGCAGCACTGTTGTAATTCCTATTCATTAACTCAGGAAATGCAAGCCCCAATTCAAAGAAATTTAAACATGTTAATAATTTATGATCACACAAGACTAAAATATCAGAACAGCCTTAACTAAGATGAGCCAAGAATACCAGGAACAATGACATGGTTACAATTCTGATACTTTAAGATTTGTGAACCAGAATAGATGCAATTAACACCTTTTTAATAACTTCTCATGGGATTTCAAAAGATGAGAAGTGGGAGAAAGCAAGGGCAGAGTTTGAAGGCAGGTAAACTCTTCTCTATCCAAAAAGGTAAAAGCTTAAAAATAAGTATTTAATAATGGACTTGGAAAATTTGGACTGTTTAAGAATAGCCAGGTAAAAGGCTCAGAGACTGACACTGGAGATGTGGCGACAGAAGATGCTTGGACAGATAAAATAAAGGTGAGAAGAGGGCAGGGAATGGCCGTGGGTAGACAGTAGGGACAAGTATGTTTAACTCAGAGACTGCAATCCCTCAAGGGCCCTAATATTAACCACAAGAGCAATGAGTTTTTGGAAGCTTCTTCTAGCAATGAATCACTGTGACTCCTCTTGGTAATGTGCATTTTATGCCTTCTAGCAACTGATCTGCACATAGAATAACAGATCCCCACTGTTATGATTAGGCAGCCTGGTTGGAAAGGAACTCGGCTAAGAGCACGGACCCCAGTGAGCGGGGCCAGAGCAAAGGGGCCATCAGTCTAATTCCTGGAAACTTCTCTTCTGGATGGATGCTCAATTTCCTAAAGAGACAGGAAGTTAATGCTAGAAACAAATCGTTCTGAGAAAAATGTGCTTATGAAGATTTTACAAGAAAATGTGTGTCAGAAGTTGATGCTGTGGGACTTAGACAACTTGGATATTCAAATTTAGGGGTTTTTTACATGCCCATGTTGAAGCCACCAGCATGGGGAGGATTGTGAAAAAGGTATTCTGTGTTCACCTCGGGACTCACATGCCCAAGTCCTGCAGATGTGCTGATGGTCCAGATGGGAGCTACCCAAATAAATACCATCATGTACCATGGCCATATTAGATAAAAATGATTGGGGTTTTACCCAGTAATGTGGGCATGCTCCTGTGTTTCGCTGACATGTCTTTTGATCTCTGGTAGAAGCTAAGGAGTACCAAAGGCAACAGCTGCTAGACCCTCTTAGAGATGTTTTGTTCATTGCCAGCCACCAGCCACCCTCAGATGCCACTGAGGGGATATACACACCTTTTCCAAGTGGCATGTGGAGGTCATCACCAGCGTTCACCTGCTGCTTGTGTTCAACGAGGTGAACTCCTAAGGGACAGCCAGCCAGTCATGTGTGCCTGTGACCAGGAAGAGCAGGCTCCAAGCATTGTATAGGAATGAGGAAAAAAACTGTGTTAAATTTGTTTTGAATTTCCATTATGTTGGAAATTATTATGCTTCAAAGGAAAAAGATTTGCATCATTTTCTGAGATAAAATTCTTTCAGCAAAAACGTATGAAAAAATATGAGGCCATTGAGCTTTCATCCCCATGGTCTGTGCATGAAAGTCATCTCTAACATCATCTTCATGTTTGTTGAGGTTTCTTGATGGTGGTATTCACACACCCAAGCAACAGGCAGGGTATTTTTTGATTAGCTGGTTGGGTGCTGAATTTAAAAAATTTCCAAAGCCTGTATATCCAAAGTATAAATATGTTAAGAGTACTGGATATGATGGCATTTCTGTAGTGGTGAGAGGTTTTAGGAAAGAATATGTTACTCATGTTTACGAAAAAGAAAAGAAGCATAAGGTTTGCCTTCCAGCTACATGTACGAAGATGTAAGAGCCAAAATTGGCTCAGTTAAATACAAGCCAAAATAATAAATTGTAATGCCATAAATATAATAATATTCATCAGAAATGTCTACCAAAGCAAATGACTTCATGCTGTCTTTCTTCTTCTCCTGGTGAGGGCTGGCAGCAGTCCCACCCACAGATACCGTCTTGACCTGCAGCAAAATAGCAACAGATATTTCTCAATCCCATCTTCCCGCTGCTCAAGCACCACCACAAATGTGAGGTCTTCAATTCAACCAGGAAACAGGGATTAAGGAGGAAATTAGGTGTATTGTAAGTATAAATATCCATCAGAAAAATGCCTCTTGTGACTCATTTTTCTTAATGGAAACCACTTCCAAATCCCTTGAATTTGGCCAACTGCTTGGGTCAAAAGCTGCTGTCAGAAGTGAGGCTGCAGCACTCTTGGCTGAATCACGTAAAAATTTTGAATTGCTAAAGTTATAAAAATGAACAGATTTTTCTAAAGTCCTCTTTTCCCCCCCTGCCCCTCTGGTACACATGTCAGTAATTGAACTTTTCTCTCTGAAGCATTTGAAATAGAAAACAAACTTGAATATATATTCATGATAAATTGACATTTCTGAGTTTACTGCTGCATGAAAATTAAGAGATTAGCAAAGTTTTTGAGAGACACTATTTATTTACAGAAATTTTCCTTACAAAAAAGAAAAATTGGTAAAAGAAGAAGCTAATTCCCTTTTTCCTAATAGACTTTCCTTTGAACTTACAAGCATGTTGTCAATGCCAAATTGTCTTTTATAGCCACATATATTTCTGTTACCTTTAAAAATCACGTTTTTCTTCATTTGCTCATCTGAGTATATTGCCAATGTCTTTTGCAACTTTGTTCTACTACTACCTTTGGAGACACAACTTCAAAAATAAAAGCATGTGCAAACTACCAGTGACGGAAAAGGATTTCAACCCACTGTTATTTGCATTAAAACATAATTATATCCTTTATTTACACACAAGTTTACTATGTCCTGCTTGGTAGTGACAAAAAATGACCTTTATTTAGCTATTCACAGGGGGTTGTGTGCTGCTCAGTAAAGACAAATGAACAATGAAAAGTAAAAAATAACTTGTTCCTAGGCCCTAGATTAGTATTACACTGAATTCATGGCATAAATAGGTTTTTCATGGATTATGATACTGGTTCTCTGGCGTACAATGAAACTCACCTTAGGCTTTGGTGCACCTCTGGTTATGCATAGAAATGCAAAGCTATTTAACAGATTAATATTTTTATATTTTTAATAACTTCCACAAAGCCCATTAGCAACTTCAGACAAAAATCTCTGGAGAAAGACTAAAGTACGTGACTTTGCAAGTTAAGAAAACCTCTTCTAGAATATGAGAACAAGACATCCTTTAGGAGACTGGAATTTGTTTGGCAGCACTGTGAGAGCAATGCAGGCAAGCACCCTGTCAAGTGCTCTCGAGGGCTACCGAGCTCGGTACAGCTTCGCAGACGCTTTGCAGACACATCTGCGTTAGTGCCACAGCTGTTAAGGCATCGGTTTTGAAACGTCGATTACGACTAGGATCAGGTGTATACACACGCGCACACACACACACACACAAAACCAGACACATACACAGATTCACGGAGTCACCGGGCTGTGGCCACGCTGTGAAACAGAGACCGGCAGCTCTCAGCGGAGACCGGGGCGCTGCGGCCGCCTATCGCCGTCCCGCCCGCACGACCCGGGAGGAGCGAGAGGCAGCTCCCGGCTGGGCTGCGAGGTGCAGGACGAGAAGAGACAAAGACAGAGAAAAGGGAGAGATCCAAGCCGAGAGCAGGGCGGGAACCCACTCAAGAGGACAGGCACCCACTGATGACTAAGCTGCTCTGGCTGGTCCCCAGCTCAGCGGGCCAGAGAGGCGCGTTGTCCCGCGGCAGCCTTCCAGGGTTTCCCTCATGACTCACGCCAGAGGAGCATTCCCCGAAAACAAGCACGCCCCCGGCTGGGGCTTCCGCAGAGGCTCCCGGGCACTTTCCGTGAAACACTTCAGCACGGCCACGGAACAGCTGGTGCCGAACGTGACGGAGGCGTCGGTGCCAGCCGAAGAAAGGCTCTGGGGAGCGAGGGAGGGAGGGAGCGGGGCCATGCCTCCTTTCGGCCCGGCACCCCGGGCATCCTGGTCGCCAGTGCTCCGGGCAGACTGGCCCCCGACTCGCCCTCATACCGGTACCCTGCGCCCGGGGCAGCCTGTCTTTTGTCGTCCTGAGCATCCCAACATCCAGTGCCCGGGGCAGCCCGGCCCCCGGTGTCCCCCCGTCCCGGTCCCCAGCGCAGGGTGCAGCCGGACTGCCCTGTCAGCTAGGCTGTTCCCACGGCGCTCCACGCAGCCGAAGCAAGCGAAGGGGCTCTCCTGGGTAAAGTGGTTTGTAAGATAAAACGTTCACCTCCGAGAGAAAAAGAAAAGAAAAAAAAAAACCACACCACTAAACTGTAGACGGGGATGGAAAAATGACCACTACGCTCCATCCACTCCCGCGCTAGCGTGTTAAAATGATGCATTGGAGATGTCCCTGCAATCTCAGTGCGGAGGGTATGCACGCCCACCCCCGGGCAGACCCTCCGCAGGTGCCCCGAAGCATTTTTTTTCTCGCCTTCAAGAGAAAAATCGGGTGTTATTGCAACAGTCCACGCTGAAGTTGCACCCCACGTGGTTATGGGGAGGGCTACTCACACTTGTTTCAAGCAAGATTGTCTGCTGCAAAGCTTTTGTGTTCTCTTTTGTTTTGGTTTGAGTTTGGATGATGCCTTTGATTATTATTCGTTATCCTGGTTTTATTTTCGAATCAGTGACACAACTTCAAGACTGAGTAATAATTATTTACAGTTCTGGAAAGAGGTGCAAGAGACGTCCAAATGAGCCCCGGTTATGGAATTGGAAACCTTTATTTCCGTAGGCGTACAGGTACATATATGAAGCCAGCAACGATCTGAAGCCCGGGAGGAGAAAAACAACGTGTAAAGACACCATGGATAATCACAACGGTAACCAACCAGTTTCTCTAGTGCTTCTGAAGCACGGGCATCCCTCTCTTCAGCTGTCTTCCGTGCCTTGTCGGGCCACGTAGCGGTGCAGGAGAATTAACCTTTGGCTTTTTCTTACACAGTCCTTTGTAGCTTGATCATCTTTCTTCAGATCGCCTTCTTACCGCGAGGATCCACCTACAATTTCAGCCTCTGTAACCACAGCAAGATACAAGAGGATCTAGAAAACGTTTTGGATGCAGACACAATCTTTACACAAGAGGTTGGTGCTTTCTCTGGTGGCATCGGAGGGAAACTCGGGACGGCACTGCCTCCACGTTTTTAGCCTTGACCATTGGCAGCTACTTTCTGAAAATCTCGGTTAGTAAGCCGGGAGTTGGCTAGTTTAGTAAACCGGTACCTGTGAAGCAGGACCTTGAAGTTATGTCCAGCTCTCCTCCGGCGACCTTCCTAAAATGTGCTTCGCTGAAGCTGGGACTGGCAGGGACGGAGAGCAGGAGCCCGAGCAGCCCCTGCCAGAGTGCCAGCCGACCCTCCCCAGCGCCTTGCAGACCCGTAGGACTGAAAGTCGCTTGTATAATGCTTCGCTGAGGCTGAAGATGGTGTCACGGTTGCAAAGGTGATAAGCGGTTTAGAAGCTACGGGGAGGGCTCAAACGCGCAGCCGGCCCTTAGTGCAAAGACCAGGCAGTGTTTTTCGGGGAAAGCAGCCCTGCCGCTGGCTCGGGCATCACAGCCCGGGGCTGCCCAGAACAGCCCAGCCCTGCCCAGCACCGGCTGCCCCGCACG
>WEIT01021748.1:12413-30808 GCA_013389985.1 Dryoscopus gambensis
CGAGGGGTCACCAAAGGAGCCCGCATCGCCGCGGCGCCCGCGCAGCGCGAAAACCCCGGCAGCCCTTCCCCCGCCTCCAGCAGAAACAAAACATTATTAAAGAAAATTTAAAAATTTAAAAAAAAAAGAAAATTAGTCCAAGCCAGCATCTTCGCGCCTGACACGTTTTTCCTCTTTTTCGGCTCTCCGCTAGGTGACAGCAGTGAAATCGGACTGAAACAACCCGTAGTAGGCTTGTGGAGAAAGCGGCTTTCTGCTTTCAGCTAAGCCCTCACACAGCTATGCAGTTGAGAAACTCGCATTATTGGCTGTTTTCCTGGAAATTACAGAGCCCTTTGCTTTTAGGCTTCCCGCCTGCAGGCCTCAATAATTTACAAAAGTACGTCTCTGCACTGTATGCAACGCACTTTAAGCAAATGTACTTGGGCTGGAAAAAAGTCAAGTATTGTTGGTTTAATGTGAGTAGTTACTTCATAATGTCGGCTATTAGTCTTGTAAAATACTCCCAAGTTCTTCCTTTCATAAACTGACGGGGCCTGATCTTTCAGACAAGAACCCCCATCTGCACTGAAACTGCAGCAAGGCAGGAGACTGAGTTGCCTTGTATATTTACAGCAATGTCCAATTTTGTAACAGGGATACTAATTTTACGCACGTGTATTTAAATGCTGCTACTCTTTTTCTGTTGTCTGCACACTAGATTAAAGCAGTAAGCTTTTTTTAGCTTACATCTTCGAACTAGTTATGGTACAAGCTAGACTAGGATCCAAGAAGTTACAGAACACAAAAGAATCAGTCATGGACTAGATGTGGAGGAAGGAATGAAATACACTTTTCTGAAGATGAACTCATCTTGAAATGAGTTAAAGCACTATAAACCTGGTGTAAGTGTGGTGCATTCTGCAATTCAGAGGGGACAGTACAACCCTTCTACCTGAGTTCTGTTCCTGACTAATCCAAAGCATTTCTTTGTGGGACAAGAAGCAGACCTGGTATAACCTCAACTTTCCAGTTTGTGTGCCTCTGTGAGATTCTCTTGCATAAGGAAAATCCCTATCTCTCCCTACTCACAGGTCCTTAAATACTAAATACAGAGGTATAATGGGTTTGCAGCATTCAGAGTGTCCTTTCAGAGAGGAAGTAATTACTTGAAGTTTTTCTCTCTCTGTTCACTCACTTTTTATTTTGTCATGTTTTCATTCTCCTGAATTATTCTGAGGTGTATTATCTTAATTGTCTGTGTGCTCTAAACTTTTCATTTTGTTCCTTTAATGTACAAAGATCCTTTTTCACAGCCTGGTTATATAACTTTAATATTTTAAGATGTATTAATTACAGTTTATACTCTATTAGTCCACAGATTTTGTTCCAAAAAAAATATTGTCACTCCATCTTTTCGGGTGACAGAATGCTACATGTTGAAAGAAGATGACATAGGGATGGAAAAACTCTGTCACAGGTCTCAGGCAATTTTTTTGATAGAAATTCAGGGATCTAGTCTCTGTTTTTCTTCTCTGAAAAAGTGTAAGAAAATATTTATACATTTAGGGTGGCTTTTACTAAGTGCTGCATTGTTGCAGCAATGCATTCATTAAGTCATTAAGTAATGTGTTAACTTTTGTTTTAGAATTCACATTTATAAGGCTTTGTAATGCTTTCCTATATTCTCAAAGTAGCTATCATAAAAAGACAAAGAGGATGGTAGGTGTTTATTATAACAAATAGTCAGCTGGTTATCTGTACATACTGTATGTAACATACCACACATACTGACTTAAATCACTAGTCCAAAGAAGGCACTAAAAAAGATAGAGTATAGTTTTCTGTTTAAATTATACCTGTAAGGAGACATTCAGCCATGCTCAGAGTATTTGCCTCTTTTCAGGGTCAATTCCTTCTGCTGTACAGAAATGTTTTGAAGTAGTAATGTCAAATAAATTGTGTTTTTGACAAAAAAAAAAAAAAAAAGAGTTCAAATAAAACCAGAGAAGGGAATAGTTTAATAAAAATATTTATTTAAAAAATTTTTCATGATCATTTGGCTATACTAAGTAAGTAAAACACTGAGTGTGATTACAGTAATTAGGATGCAAACAGCTAGTACCATGAGCAGGATGATTCGGCAATATTTGGAATGCTTCTTTTTTCTCTCCTTCTTTTTTAACAAGGTATCATACCCAGGAGTATAAATATCCCCCATCCAGAACTTTAGATCATTAGGATTTTCCTAGAAGAAAAATCAGAAAATGAAATCAGTTTCTCTCTTTCACACACAAAATCATTAGAACATATCCAGAAGTATTTTGGCTATCATCAGATACTGATTAATGAATTTAAGACATCACAACACATATGCAAGACACTTTCACTTGAATGTAGGTTGTGCTACTTTCCAGATGCTGCAAATGTTCCACTGGGGAAAATTAAAACCACACTTTTCATCCAGGAACCAAAAGTAGGACACCAGCCATTGAAATGTGTTTAAAAACCCAGTACAAACCATGTTGTCTCCTCAAGAAGAGATGTCATTGTATAAACACAGCTCTGACTCTCTTTTCAAAAAATGGAACAGCAGAAAAAAAAGCTTATGAAAGTAATCCTAAAAGTGATTTGTGCCAATCCACAGGGAGGCAGGATCCCGTATAGTGTGGATGAGGCTGAGAAAAATATATGAAATTTGATAACAGAATTTTGCTATGAACAGTTATTAAAGTGACTATATAGTATTTAAGTACCATATTTATAGCTCTTCCCTATGTAAACAGGGAAGCTGAGGAGTACAGTGTTGTGGTTTAAGAGTTTCTCTAGTCAGAGGTCATGTATTGTAAAATTTAAATTCCTGGAGTCAGACCAGATATGTAGACTTCCTTTCCTGATCAGACTCATGTTAGTGTCATGTCTGTACCAGAAAATGCCTCCATATTTACTTCTGTAATCCCTCCTAAAGATCCAAGTGAGCTGCACAGTGGTTTGTGAGTGCACCACACAACCCACAGCAATTCACTTGCTCAAACACAGCAGAACAGTGAATTACCTTTATGTGGCTGGCCAAGTTAGAGTGCAGTGACTGCCTGTCATAGTCCTGCACAGTCCAGGAAGGAGTCTTTTTCTTCTCCTCCCAGTCATCCTCCACATGGATATCACTATACAGTGGGTTGCTCTTGATAGCAGATTTCAGGGTGATGGGTGTAATATGTTTCCCCAGGGATTTGTCTATTATTTCTTGACTGACCCTGTTCAAGTCTAAGCCTGGCAGCTCAGTGACAGCTCTCTCTTCTCTCTGTAAGACACAAGTTAGATCAGAACCTGGCTTTCATTTGCATTACCTACAATACAGGCCCACTTCCAGAATTATCACTTGTAATGCAACAGAATCATTTTAAAACTACACGTGTAATCATTTTTCTCCTTCTGGCAAACTTCTACAGTGCAGTGAGGGAGCCTGACTGCTCACGCTGGACAGATTTCTTCCTTCTGGGGAAAGCAGGTGGGTACAATCTGAACATTAAGTTCTTCTGCAAATGTGAACTGACATTATAATGCCTGCTGGAAGAAATCCCCTGCTTTTGTGAAACAGTGCTATGGAGAACTGCAGTAGAATATTATAGTTCCGGTGAAAGCTGTGGATGTGTGATGCAGAAGCAAAGATGTAAGGACAAAGCAGTATGATCACAGGAGAAATGGTGTGTAAATGACAACCTTGTCTGGAAAGGCATCTCTGATAGCAGGGGTGTTACTCGTAGTTCTGTTCACCCTGTTGAATGCTAGACCCATGTCGGGATTTCAGAGGCTCTTCATTCGACTGAGGGCACTGTCAGAATTCACAGGTAATTAAATATCTGAGCAGTCTCCCAGTAACAAAAGCTGTTAAATAAGACCTTTTAGAACATGTGGGTGTCAAGGGAGGAAGATGAAGAACAACCCTGGTGGGATCACATTTTTTGAGAAACCACAATCCGCCTCTTAAAACAGCACTAAGGGCCTCTCTACGAGTCTGCAAAACAGTAGTTACCATATTTTTTGATCTGTAATCCATCTGTAAAATGCAATCAGACTCTCTAGTTCAAGCTGTTCAATATTTATCACAACCTTCTGTTCCCGAGACTTTCAATTAACCTGTCCTGGATTTGTGGTTCCATGGTGTGCCAGCTAGTTAAGAGACCTTTTTTCTGTGGAGCCCTTCTCTTACGCTAACACTTCTCCCCTCTAAGGACCCTTCGAACCAACACAGAGCAAATTCATTCTTTCTCATTAGTACTTTTGTCCCTAGGAATTTTATGTTGAGTCAAAGGGAGCCTTGGCCTGACCCAGTGGTCCTGTGGCAGGTATGCTGGGAGGGGGCAATCCCCATCCCTCTCTGCCTCTCAGAAATGACAAAGGTGTGGGCAGCAAGACCACTACCCGCAAGACACACATAAGGTTAAGTGCACATAATAAACAGCCAATGAAGTAGATGGGTCCTGAGAAACTTACTTCCATAAGGATGAATTTTCCTGAATTTTTCAATTTTACTGAGATCTCCAGCTTTTCCAGTACCACAGACTGTGTGGACTTCAGCTGCAAAAGGGCTAGGGGCATGTCCTGCTTCTCCTTCCACCTGGTGGGAGCTCAGGGAATCTGATCTCCTGCACACTGGCTTTGGGAAATGCTTGGACACCTTAGCAAGTCAGTGAAGGTCCCTAAGATGATAACAAATTGTTGGCTTCTTCTGGTTGAGTAATTTTCTGCTCACTTTGTGGGCTGGTGAGTCCACTTTCAGTGAGAATCAGCTGCTGTGTGTCATCACCTACCTCATGACTGCAGTGTCTGTGTGCATGCATAGACATGTGTTCATTGGTCTGGGGCAGGCAGGTGTAGAAGGAAGTGTGAGGAGTTGGTTCCTTCAGAAAGCAAAGGTGGAGAAGAGAAAACAACAGGCTTCATCTAAGAAACTCTAGGAGCAAGCATCATGCTGGCATTCCTATCACTAAATCCTACAGAAGTGACTAAGCATGTTTCCCATCAATAATTGCCATTAGTAGGTGGGTGGATCCTCAGTGACCTCCCATCCTTCTGTTAGTTCATAATTTCCACATGTTGTTCCTTAGCCTTCACATATCCCCTGATAATATTACTCTTTGCATTGCAGTTACAGCTGGCACTGAAGCCCTCTGGGCTGTACTGGCCAGATTTCAGCTGAGCTGGTGTTTTTAACTGCCTTTTCTTTCTGACTGCATTTTATTTGATGTACTTTATTTCTTATTTAAGATTTGTCATTGACCTTAATGATTCTTCCCTCAGGCTTGCTAAATAGTTGAACTTGGAGAATATTTTGTTGAAGAATGAGAACTGTCTCACCAGGGGATGATTGGTCTCCCTAGGCTAAAATGTTGTGAAAAGAATGTGACTTGATGGTAATTTCTAAAGCTGTTTTGAATAAAATTCTCCAAAACTTGGAATAGATGGCATGATGCAAAAATTTGTTCATAAAAAGAGTGCTCTTATGAAGCACTTTTTCATGAAAAGAGTGGGAAAACTTTTTTCCCCTACTGTCTGAAGTACCTGTCTTTTCAAGGGCATGAAGAGAATGTGGGAGCTTGGAGCAGACATAGAGAGGGAATACATTACAAGGGGAAACTGGGTTTTACCAAGAGAACGGCACTGGAATTTGGGGTAGGATATAGTTTGCAGAAATTTTAGAGAACAGACATTAAACTGACAAATGAATTGGGAGAATGTACTTGAGTACAGCAGATGCTTGATTGTAAAATTTCTGCAGTAGATATGTCCTAGTCCTAGTAACAGGCTAGTTAGGGAAAAGGAAGAACAGAAGCCCGAATCACATACAAACTCCAAAAGTTTTAGGTCTAAGAAATCACACAAAGAAATTTGAAGAATATTGCATTAAACATATGCATTTCTAGAAGCAGAGAAACATAAGACTAGACAATAAAAACATGATTGCTAGTATTAATTCTTGCAAAACCTTTCTTTTTTCTTTTAAGATTCAAAACACATCCCAACCTTTGTCACAGACTGATTCATGAAGCAAATGTTCAAAGAAAGAGTTTTGTAACTTTAGGTATCCATATCTGTTACAGAATTCGCACAGTATACAATGAATCTAAGAAGACAGTGTGAATCAGGGTGGAACAGAACAAATCGGAGGCAATTTGTGTTTTTATTCACTGAATGGAAGGAGGGAACAATGAATATTCAAAGAAGCAGTAGTTTTGAAGAACACTGAAAAACTGTAGATGAAATATGTTTGTGAAATACTTATTAAGCAAGATGAAAAATGCTCAACTCTTCAAACACATAACTGTGTTTGATCTACATATAGCTCATGAGCAAGAAAAGTGCTATAACTGGTTTATAACTCATGTTTCACTGAGAAAAGTATGTCCCTCTTGACAGACCCAGAGAGCTGTCATGGACAAAACTAGTATTCTGTGAAAAGCCCAAAGATCTATAGAGGGTCAATGTTACTTCCATTACTGAGTCAACATGTGCTTACTCCATGTTTTTTTTCTTGCTGATTATTTTAATGCAAATTATGCATATAACTAAAATTATAATTTAGTCTTTAATATTAGGAAACATTTTTATCTCATTTTTATCTTGACTTCATCCTTCTGTTTCCACTGCTGTTGTTGTTGATAGCACTGAAACAATCCAAGAGCCTAATCATTCTTTTCTCAGCCTGTGATATGAGGTATCACCCACCAAACCCAGGACATCAACAGTTAAGGCTAGACCTTGGTTTCAAGCCCATCTACCTGAAGGAAGAGAACAAAGAGACCCTTAAACATTTAGGAAATTTACTTCCTGCAATTCAAGTTTTTCTTTCCTTTGTCCCCAAAGAGAACGAGTTTATCTTTTCCCATGGCCAGCCCTGGTCTCCAGCTGATGTTGGGAAAGATGCTCAGAGAAAGTAAGAAATGCTGTTGATGGGCAGCTACACCTAGAAGTTTTAACCAAGGCAGTCTTTAAGAAACCTAAAGACACTAGACACTACAGGATTTGTTTTGTAAAACAAATCAATCCTAATGAAAGAGACTAGCTGGGGAGGTCATTATATTTGATAGTAGTTTGTTACTGTTAATTGTTTTTGTTAATACTACAATCCTCTCTTGCGCAAAAGTCTTGTAACACATTGTGGAGGACCCTCCCTGCACTGATGACAACGTTTTTCTGATATAGAGGACTATTTCAAAGGCAGACAAAAGGTCTGACAGACAAAAAGCTGCTAGGGTGTAGCCAAGAATCCCTGTGATAGTTCTATCAACTAGGTTTTGCTGTGTAATGGTATTGCTAGACATTTGGAAAATAAAAAAGTTCACTTGTTATGATAAATATTAGCACTTGAGAGCTTCCTTCAACGAATCACATCTCACAGGAGATACTGTAGAAAAGCAATCAGAAAGGCAAGGATTAACCAAAAGTCCATAACAAGTTATGAAAGACAGTTGCGCAGACAGCCCACATCAACAATTCCTGAGAAGGTCCAGATGAGGCCACAAAGATGGTCAGAGGGTTGGAGCACCGCTCCTATGAAGACAGGTTGAGTGAGCTGGGATTGTTCAGCATGGAGAAGAGAAGGCTACAGGGAAACCATGTAGCAGCCTTCTAGTAGTACATGCAGGTGTCTGACAAGAAAGCTGAAGTGAGAATTTTTACAATGATAGGACAAGAGAAATGGCTTTAAGATGAAAGAGGGCAGACTTATATTAGCTATTAGGATGAAATTCCTCCCTGTGAGAATGGTGAGACAGGTTGCCCAGAGAAGCTCTGGATGTCCCATCCCTGATAGTGTTCAAAGCCAGGCTGACTGTGGCTTTGAAGACACCTGCTCTAGTGGAAGATGTCTCTGCTTATGGCAGGGGAGTTGGAACCAGATGACCCTTAAGGTCCCTTCCAAATCAAACCTTTCTATGATTCTATGATTCTAGAAAGGAAAGTTTTCTTAAGGAAGGAAATGAAGGGGATCTGGATTCCTTGTCAGAGACATTAAGGCAGCCTCAGGTACTGCAAAACTGAAAAGCCACCTGACATGGATAAGAAAGAGATCAGTAGATGGTTATAAAAACTTCAGCCAAAGTGACAGGGATATTTAGAGAAAAGTAGATATTCATATGGACTATTTTAAATGTGCATCATTGAGACTACCTGTTGTAATGAACTGCTTAGTTAAAAAAGGTGTTTTATCTGTCACTGGTCATGGAGTTCTGCAGGGCTGTTAGTGCATTATATAAAAACTTTTGTACAGTCTCAGACCAAAGCTCCTGCCAACCTTGCAGCTGGCTCTTATTGTGGCCAGTTGCAGATGTCTAGGGAAGAATAAAGGAGAGAGAGAGTGGAAATACGTAATGCACATATGAGCCAGGGGACAAAGAAGTGACTCTAACCTGGCACCTAACTTATAGATTTAAAAAAACCTCTCTTGTCCTGGTATACTAAGAAACAAGCAAAGACAGGACACAGGCGTTAACTCATATGTAAGGCCAAAAAAACACCATGCCAAGAAGTAGCATGCTGCTAAGACTAAATGCTCTCTGCTGTCTTCCAAATATAGGGAAAAAATGGAAATATAAACAAGAAAGAGAAGTGTGAGAATTGCAGAAAATTACCAGGTTGACTACAGGGGAGACATGCATGAGAAACAGATATAGAAGATTAATCATTTGGTGTGTGCTGGGCATTAAAACACCCTGTGGGGCAGAGGGTCCAGCAGGACTGGAAATTTTCAGGGTGAACAGAATGCGGTCAGCAGTGATCCATTTTCAGGAGAATGTCTGTGCTTTTTATGCTGCTTTTCACAAGGAAGGGCCAAAATTCCTGGACTGCTTTATGGTTTGTTTTAGTCAAAGTAGACGATGAAAGTACATGCTAAGTGGAGAAGGTGTTTAGTTTGCCTGATACCAAAGAGGAAAGTGAGGAGAAAGAGCAGCAGCTTTTTGTCATTACATGAAGCTGCTTTTTATAATGGAAAAAAATTTTAAGACTTATAGGTGGAGAAAACACATAAGCACTTCAGTGCATTTGATTTTAAGTAATTTCATAGTAAAGGTTTGGAAGAGACCACAAACACACCACTGAGCAGTCACTTCACATAGGGAGCCCTGAGTAGCACTAGTTTCTTAAAAGAATATTAACATCTAAAGAGGAAATTTAGGCTACTCTCAAGGTTTAATGACTTTAGGAATCTTTAGATCATGCACATATGTTCTGAAATTAATTCTCTCTCTCCCCCCCGCCCCCCTTTTTCCATTTCTAAATTAACCAACCTTTAACCCCATTATCTCTCTCATCTTAAAGTGAAATACGTTATTCCTGCACCATTAGTTCTCCACTGTGTCATCGTGTTTCTTCTAATGTCTGGAACTCATCAGTACTTTTCCCTTTATTTGATTGTCAGCAAAAGGGGAAAAAGAACACGAGCTCCTAAGGGAGAGAGAATGGCAAAATGAATTTTATCTGGGCAGCCTGAAATCACTAATGACTACATTTAAAAGTATAGATTGTGTGCTAGGTTTAACACTTACAAAATATACCACACTGCAAACTCCATTTTTGGAGACATAGTGAGTACAGACATTTCCTTTGAAACAGCCATCCCGGGGCTGGGACACAGAGTTCCAGGAAAACCTTCTCGCTGGTGGCGAAGAGCAGAGCACAGGTCAAAAAGCACAGGGCTCCCCACACATTTTTAATCCTCCCGCAGCTCTGCAGCCCTGGCTCGGTGACAGTGCGTCCTGATTGACAACAATAGGGAGAAAGATCCCTGCTGTGGAGCAGGCTCTGTGTGTGGCTGCCTCCCTCCTGCACAAAAGAGGGGTTTGGCGGGGGGGAGGGGGAGCGAGGCCAGCATTGCACCATACCCTATTGTTCGGGATCCTTCCGGCTCCGTCCCTTGGTTAGGGCTGTTTGCATGGGAGACTACGGGCGACCGTGTGCTCCCCGCCCCAGCTCTCCTTGGGGAGTCGCCAGCAAAAATTATACAACACGAACAGAGTGGCTGGAGGCAGTGGAGTAGGCAGAGGGAAGGGTGTCTGGGGTAGGGAAGGAGCTAGGGAAAGTAAGGGGGGAGCGTGGAAGCGGGTGTCGCGGGGGGAGGACTTTTGCACTTGGAGGAGGACTGCAATGGACTCCGGGAGGGAGCAAAGGGGTTTAGAAAGCTGATGGGAAGAAATGTCTAAAAGGGGAGAAGTGCAACAGGAAGTAGCTGTGGGAGACTTTCAGCATCACTGTCCTCCCTTCCCCCAGGTTCAAGCTTTCTTGGCTCTTACTCTTCGTTCCCCTGGGGAATCGGACCCCCACCCTAAGGATCCTGAGAATGTAGACCCTTCTCCATCACCCCTCACCCCCAACCACTTATGTATGTCTCCATCCCTTGACAAGAACCAGACCTTGGAGCTTTTGCTCATGCTAGGGGTGGGGAAAGGCGAGGGGCTCCCCAGGCAGCGGGGAAGGAGCACTGTGGAGCAGCAAGTGGGGCCCAGAGGGGTGTGAGCTGATGCAGCTGTACTGCTGCTGATCCAGACATGAACTTCTCCTCCGCCAGCTCCAGGGCCTCTGCTAGGCAGTGCACATTTACATTTTTAGCCAGAAACTGCTGCTACCTCTATACAATAACCTGGATTAATGCAGTCAGCATGTTTCACACTTTCAACGGTTGTCTTTCAGTACAATATGAATGCCAAAGTTGAATGAGGAAAAAAAAGGCAAAAAAAGGAAGTTATGGTGAACTAGGTAGGTATATACGCTTGTAGCAAGAAACGGTAAGGTCCCTCTAATGTGCCTTTTCGTCAGGTTTAAGGGATATGACTTGACTTTCAGTTTTAAATCTGGGGCCTTTCTTACTTCTTCAGAGAGCACATTCCATGCACACCTTTAGTACAATTAACTGGTATTTGGCTTCAGTACACTTTATGGAAAATGCTATGAAAATGTTACAAAGAGCAGTAGAAAGCCTAAAACACTGAAATAAAGGCAGTGGACCCCCATGAAGAGAGTAACCCTTCTCATGGAGCCTGATCCTTGCTCATGTGAATGGGAAAATTTACAGGAATATTAATGATGCGGATTAAGAGACGCAGGAAGCCGAAACTAGAGCGGATGTGTCACTGTCATGTAATTTTTCTCCTGATTCTTAAAACAAGGTAGAAAAATCAGGAAAATGTCACCCTCATTTAGATCTTACCTGTAAATAGATCCTGTTGTGCCACCGTTGCACTCCAGGTAAAGCTGCTTCTGGGAATTTTGCCCAGCTGGCTGGTAGAAAGGCAGAGTTTTTCTCTAACGATTTTACCTCCAGTTGCAGGAATTTATCAGGATGGTTGTTGTTTGGCAAAACGGAGAGGTCCATGTTTCTGTGCTGTAGAGTAATACTGAAAACAGCCCCAGCTTCTGCTTCCTGGCTGTGCATGCTCTTTCTATTATTAATGACGTGAAGAAGGATACGACAGTTTCCTGAAACTGTATCTGACCCCTGTTTGGTATCAGGCTCACTTATATCATCTACCAACGATAAAAGATTGTTTAGAAGTGGCAGAGCAGACAGGACAAGTGTAAGTGCCTAGCTTAAGTTTTCAGGTTCAAGGTCTGGTTTGATAGATACATATGTGCTCATTAACACTAACTGAGAAGCAGTGAGTAGATGCATAAGACACTTAAATGCATACCAGCACTTCCTCAAGCTATCTGCCAAAATTGTCAAGCCTACAATACTTCAAAGTAAGACTTTTTTTTCCTCCCAGAAAATTAGAAGCAGCTTCCAGTCCAAAGCTTCTTTTCTGCAGCAGTACCAAGGGGCTCCATTGTGTGTGGGTTGGTACCATTTACTATGATATCTATGACATGCACTTTTTTAGGCTCAGGGATTTCTTTCACAGTCAATTCTTCTTGATCCTGGGAAATATTAGATTATTTCAAGTAATTGATAACAGAAATTTCCAGGGAATTGATTCTGCTTCCATTCAAGTGAGTGGAAAAACTCACTGTTACTGACTTGAATGGTATAGTCTCAGTCCCATCACTTTTATTATTTTATTTTGAGACTTGATTTTGTCATCGTCATTTTATGATTCTTAAGTCCTTTTGACTTTCAGCTAATGAAATTCCCCTTCCCATTATGGCCTCTACATATAACTAGCAAAAATACCCTCTTCGTTTTTACTTTAACCTCTTCTTAAAATATTTATGTTTTTCTAGGATATGTTTCATTTTGATGACACTGCCACAGAGGATAAGCTTTTGAAAGTTCACTGCTTGACATACAGGAAAATCTATTTTGGATCAAATTTGTGCTGAGAATTAGGACACCACAAAAATTTTAGCCCTGTACTTAGACCACAGAATCAAACCAATTTATTTACCACAAAGAAAATAGCTGAAATATAAAAATGAAATAAAAATAGAAAAACATGTTTTAAATCCTAAAGTAATAAATGAATACTGGGATATACATGTAAGTTAAACTCCGTATTTACTTAGAAAGCTCATTATTTTTCCTTGTTTGTATTTTTGGAGATTATTTTATAGCGTATCTGTTTAAAATTAATAATCTGGCACCTTTCAAGTAGATGCTCAAATAAGTATCTGTGAGCAGCCACGAAAGAGACAGTAGTGACTGTGTTTCTGAGTGGATGTGCATGGTTTTGCGGAACCTGCTGCTACATTTACAACTGTGTCTCCCCAGTCTAATGAAGCCCCGAGACACTAATACACCTTCCCAGTGTACCCTAGGGATTACCATGAAACTGCTGTTTTAGACTTAGCATGACACATCGTTCTCACTTTTTCCCTGTGCAGAACTACAACAGTAATTATTTTTGTTCTAAAGTATGTGGGTATAGACAACCACGACTTCTTAAACATAGACTTTCCAGCATCTCTCGAAACACAGGGTTTTTCTGTGCTACTGTAGCATAGGATGTGGTGTGTGCCTGTGTGAATTTACATACCAACACTGCTTCATTAGACATAAGAACGTAAAAGACATCTCACTCGGTCAGACCTCTCCCAATCCCAGGATCTATCACTCTGTTTGAAAAGGGCAAGAACAGATGCTGTTAAGGGAGACAGTGTACACCTGGCTACTTTCTGCAGTTCATTCTTTTACTCCCTCAGAAGTCACACAATTTTTTTTTGTGCTTAAGTGTCTCTTTCCCAGGATTTTTGTTATCTATTTATAAACTTGTTGTCTATAAAGTTGTCCGACTGGTTTTCAATTCTTCTGATAGTACCTCCTTCAGAAGCAAGCTTCAGAACCTCATGACCATCTGCCTAAATTGGTTACTTTTATGTCTTTTAAATTAATTTCCATACTAGACATATCACGGATGCCCTCTTTGCAGTACTGCAGGGTTTTAAGAAGAGCTTCCCATGCAGTTCACCCATCACTTTCAGGATTTTTTAAACTATAGGTATCGCAGTGTCTTTCTTCTCTGTCTGAAGTATCAACTTTTAAAATTTCATCTCATAAACCATCTATATCTCCTTGCTCATTTATTTTCCATTTTCAATGTGTTACACTGTAATTCCACTATACAGCAATCATAAATGAATGCAATTCTCATGTTGTGGTTACACCAGTTCCAAAAATGGGAAAAATTACGTCTTCTCTTCTAACAACATCTCTCAGTTTTCAGTGTTTTTTCCCCTGCTATTCTCATAGCATTTATTAACTCTCATAGAGCTAGTAACTTCAGACCACAGCAACAAATGATACCATGATTTTTCTTCTCTCCTATGACTGCCAGTTGCAAGTTCAGTATCTCATAGGAATGGTTCAGACTATTTTTCATAGCTATAATATTTGACATCTACCTACATCAAAGTTTTCCAGTTAATGTCTTGTCTAATCACTCAGTTTTGTGTTCCTTGCCAGTTGAGGCAGGAGTTAGCCAGTAGAGCTTAATGTCACCTGCAGAGATAGAGAACTCAGTTTTTACTCTTCCTCATGACATGGATGAAAATGCCAAAAAACCTAACCCCTTAGGGAACCCAACTGCGTGGAGAAGAATGACTTCTCCCCATCCTGAAAGATGACCATTTTGCTTTCAATCCTTTAATCACCTTTCAAGCAATAAAGATTGCTTCTGTAGTCCTGTGTGAATGCAGTTTCTTGAATATCCTGTAATACTGAACTTTGTCAGAAATTTCTGTGTCCAGCAGATTCTCTTTGCTCCATTCACAACTGAAGCCATGCTGACTCTCGTGCAAGAGCCCATGCTTATCCAACTGTCCAGGGATCTTACTTTTTTTTTGTTGGCTTCTATGGCACCAGAAAAGGAACTCAAGATTCCCTAATCTGTAGGTCAAGGGGTTGCCTTCTCCACAGGCAGGAATTATACGGCAGTCTGCCAGTCCTCTGGCAGAGCGACTCTTTGCAACGACAGCTCAGGCACTGTGGCAAGTGGCTCTGATACCAATTTCCCAGTTGTGTTCTCTCAACATTCTCAGGTGACTGCCACCCTAGCTACCGTTAGCATCTACCATACTTATTTAGTCTTACTTTACTGTGTATTTCCTTCACCTTGATCCAACTTCTCTGACATCTCTGCTACAAGGAACCCTGCAACCTTTCATCTGGAAAGGTCAACACAAGTAATTCACTACACTTCTCTTTCATAGCTTTATCATTCCAGACTGTCCCTTTCACACCTGTGTTATCAGATAGTCCCACCATCTCCCCATTTGGCTTCCTGGTTTGGATGTTTTTCAAGTTCCTTTTCTATTAGTTTGCACATCTTTTTTACAGAGCTCTTTAAATTCTTTCTGAGTGCATCTGATTTTTTTTTTTTTTACAATTGATCTGTTAGGTTTTAGGGCCTCCATTGGTTCATGATGCAGGCAAGCTTTCTATTTTATTATATTTTTAGAATCTGCCAATGGCTGCTCTTCTGTCACTGAAGAAGATAATGAAAAAACCCTAAACAATTCAAAATGTAACCCACTTCCTCTAGAACAAAGCAGCAATTTCCCATCAGAATAAATGACAATGCAATTAAAATTCAGGTGTTTCTTTAAGAAAGTTATGAGAGGTGGTAGCTATGGTAACTTTTGGTCACTACTCTAGCTGGCCAGCACATATGTGGGAGGAGGAAGTAAGCCTGCTGTGCACCAGCCTAGCACAAACTCTGTGTACCACTTAAATCTCACTTAATCCAACAAAATAGGGTCTAAGTGGTATTTAATTAGCAGAGAGGCCTCCTCTAAATACTTAGTTAAGAGTGAATTTCACCTTTACATGCCAGCTGAACTTGACTGATTTAACACTCATTTGTTGAAATGTTACATATGCATCAGGTGAGAAGGAAAACATATTAATGCAGAGGGATTGTTGTTGAAGAAGAAAGAACAAATCCAAGAAAAATTAGTAAACACTGGACTGTCTATGCCTGCATAAGACTTTGGACTGCCTGAACACAGCTGGAAAGGCTGCCTGCTGCCACCCAGGTCTATGGAAAAGCTCTGCAGGGCTGGAGAATGCCTACCCTCCCCACAGCATGCTGCGGCTCAAGCCATAGCCTGGGCACATTTGCACAACGTTCTTATAATTTTCTGACCAAAGGGGTATTTCGGTCTTTACTGCTCTTCTGAATGATGATAGAATACACTGAAGCTTGTTTTCAAATTCATGCAGAGAAGGAAGAAGTATTATTCGCTATTTAGACACAAAACAGCTTCAAAATCATTCACACACACATTTAACTAATAGTTTTGTAGTACAGATGCTAAAGGAATCAGAACCGAAGTTATCAGCACTATAACATCCCAATTTCACTCATTAGATTTTAAAAAAATGTCATTTCAGACCACAGCTTTCCACCCGACTCCCAATCAAAGGTACTTTCTTTTTATGATGTTCTTATAGAGGTGATGGAAGGATGATTTCAGCAAGAGTCACTCATCTGTTTTTGACACATACAGGCAGAGTTAGAACATGCTTTTTAATTTTTGTGATTAAAATGACATTCTTGTTAGTGAAATATTCAAATCAGCAGAGCTTAAACATTTAGAATTGTGAGGACAAAATCACCGGTTGATAAAAAATTTTCCTCTGACTGCTAGTCTGGAGGCATCTTTTCTTTTGCTTGATTTTCAATTGTGATTCAAGTGAGTACAGGAGTATCAGCAATATCTGGTGCTAAGTATGAAGAAAAATTTAAAACAATAATTTTTTTCTTTTGCCTGACAACTACAATAATTCTAGTCTGTGACATTAAGGAGTTATGCCCCAGAGCAACTGAATTTTCTGTGCGTTGAAACTTTTTAATTATACAAAATATAATATTCCCTGATGTCGATGTTATTTTTCCTTCTTTTTTTTTTTTCAAAACCAGAAGGTATTTTATTTAAAAATCACACACTAGCACCTCATTAAAGTTGCAGTTTTTGAATGGAGAGCAGTAAGATGCCAAGCCAAAGATTTTGATAATACTGCTATTTGAAACACAGATGTTGGTTTCACCAGGAGTTAAGGCCGCATCTAAGTATTCTCCCTGGACAGAATCACAGTCCTGACTGGGGGCCTCAGTTTATTAAACTGTGTGGATATCTACACCCTCATCTATACAGTGGACTCTTGGCAGAAAATTAAAAAGAACAACCACTTAAATAAAGATGCATTCCCTTTTTGCTTTGAGTAGAAAATATTATGCCTTTCTGGGTTATTTCTCCAGCTGTCTTGCCTTCAGGTTTTGCTCTCCTACATATTTCAGAGCATACTTAAAGGCTTGTATCACAAAATGGGGGCAGAAGACCTACAGCTGATCACTTGCCAAGTTCAGCGGCTATAGGACTCATGTGAGATTAAGTAACTTGCCTCTCCCCGGAATGCTACTCTGTTATTCTCAACTTTCCATGTATATCAAGGCCCACAGAGGGACATGCCTGCCTGTCTGCAGCTGCAGAGTGGTGCCTAAGTCAAGAGGCAGAGAAGGCACTCATACTGTAGCTCTACCTGCTGTGATGCAGGGCTCGATGGATTAATCTATCAGACACAGATACCCAAAAAAGGAGAAAATTCAAATAACAAAAGGAGCTTTACTTTTTATTGAAAATGTAAAAATCATGTGAATCATGTACAATATTTTCTCATAAGGAAAATCTTAGCTGTTCAATAATGTTTCACAAAACTGTAAAACATTTAATTTTTATAAAGACTTTTTCATTAGACAAAGATAAAACTAAAGTAGTATTACAAAGCTATTTTCTAAATCATCAACAGAAAACTGAGAATGTTTAACAGATTAATTCATACAAGTGGCAGGAGAAAGGACTCTTCCATTTGTAAATCTGCAAAAGGACACACAAAGGTATAGAGGGGCATGGGTTTTTTGTTTCAAAACTTTCAAAATTAAGTGACATGTTAAAACACTACAGACGTGGATTCATAGGATGGTACAAGTTCTAGGACTGCATTTCTCTACACTACCTCAAACAGTGCAACAGTGATTCAGTGTAAATCTCTACAGTGTTTCATTGATTTAATACTTGTGTTCAAGTATGTGTCCATGAGAATGATCAAAATCTCTACGTAGCTATTTTAATTTTCTTGTTCATAATATGTTATAAGTTACAGTAGAATATCCCCTTCAGTATGTTTCTAAATCAAATGAACTAATTTCACAATACATTCTGTAATAACCTGTTTAATAATGTTAGCTTGTTCTCTTCAACATCTGTTGCAAAAAACACAAGATCATTCTGACTCTAAATGCCAAAAATATAATAAAATTAAAAAGGTCTTTATTTCCATATACAACAAAACTATTCCGCTAAATTAAAATAAATTCAAGATAACATGACTTTTTTTTTTGCAACAGATGACGTTACTGAAAATAAACATTTAAAATACTAGTTACTATTTTTAAAAAATTCTGATAAATGTATCCAAAAGTGTTCATATAAAAATTAATTATGAAAATGTCAGAAGATAAAACATGTTGGCTGTCTAACCGAAACCATTAAGGATGTCTGGCAGGCAAAAATAAATTAATTGATTAAATTATATGTCATCTGATAATATTTGGTCTGAAAAATCATGTGTGTGTGTGTGTGTTTATAAATAATCAGATTGCAAAGAGCTGAGAGCCAGCCAGCCTGACAGAGGTCAACTCTTTTGTTGCATTTTTTGCGCATAAAAGTCCCTGCACGTCTCGCAGCACCGCTGATACCACCTCATGTCTTGACAGAGGTTCTTCTCCCTTATCACTCTGCAGTACACAGGCCACTGGTCTCCCAGGCACTTGAATGTTAAAGCAGCTGTGAAACAACAACAGCAAAATCAAATAAACATTACTGTTGCCTTTACTAGTGAAGAACCAGGTAGCAGAAGAGACAAGGACACAAGAAGTGTATGTGGGAAAGAGAAAGGGTAATAGATGCAGATATTTAACAAAAGAAAG
>WEIT01021751.1:5988-67792 GCA_013389985.1 Dryoscopus gambensis
GGGCGAGGCCGCCCCGGCCCCGGCCTTCGCCCTCGCCACCCTCCGCCGCCGCCTGTGCCCATGGAGAGGCTCGAATCGGGGGTGTTGAGGGCGTCCTGCCCACCCTGCGCCCAAAAGGGGCTCGTTCGTGCCTCTGTGCACGGACACCCCTCGCTGTGACAGTGCTCCGCTCGCCCATAGGCAGCCTTGAGTCTCCTGTCCCTATCCGGGACAAAGCTTCCCCTGGCCCCTCACTCGCATTCTACAGCTGTAAATGCTTATTTCTGAGATTCGTTTGTGTTGTTGTTGCCCTCTTAGTTCTCAGGTCACCGAAGAGTTTCTCGTGCCATGCTTGGCACAGCTTTCCTGCTTGGGTTTTTTTGACGGCCTGCGTTTTTATAGCAAACAACACACCTTAAACAGAAAATACATTCCATATTAATGGGAAATATTTCATCTATTTTCTCGCCTTTCTCCTATAGCAGGATTTGTCACTTTCCTCTATCGAGTCTCTTTCAGCAGCCATTAACTTTCCCACAGGATGTTTGTTTAAAGCCCACCAGCCCATTATTTCCCCAGTCATTCCTTCACTCGTAGTGAAGGACTCAGTCGTGCTGTGTTCTTTTTGCCTTACCCTCTTGGCTGCCCAACCTTTTCCATCAGCTCCCTCCCAACAGTGGCTGGACGTCCAGAAGTGAGTTCTCCTGGACACCATCTCTGCTGGGCAACACCCAAGGATGGTCCCATCCTGCCCCGCTTCCTCAGGAGGGATTGGAGTAGGTAAAATCTGCCGAGTTTAGCTCTGGGGAAGCCTCTGACATTATTTAATGAAAGCCCCAGCCGTCCCATCTCTTTTCATTGAACAGGAGCAAAGCTCCCTGTGCATTTCCGTCATTCCTTGTCTGTCTTTTTAGAGAGACATTCAGCAAGTCCACCCTGCAGCCCCTACAGATCATCACACACTGTATATATATATATATACACACACCTTCACTATTGGGTTTATTCCCTCATGATCCCATGGTCCCTACACAGTCCCTGTGGGACTGGCAAATTGGACAAAGAGTTGGTTCGTATTTATTCCTTATTCTCCAAATATCATTTTGGACACTCAGGAACAATGCCATTGTTCCCTGGTTTACATATCACATCAGCCCATGAGATTTCCCATTTTTGCACCAGATTCATGTCCTTTGATCCAGGCACTACATTCTTTATTATTCTTATGTAGCTTTCTTTCTTCCCCTACTCTTTTCAAACCCAGGTTAAAGGCCACTTTGGGGGATTACAGAGTTGATATTATGGGTTTCTTTGCTTTGTTTTTTTCTGCTTTGTGTAGGAAATGGGGTTTCTTTTAGTGTTGACCAGAGCTGAATTTGCATACATTTTTCATCCAAAAATTAATCTTTTTCTTTCAACAACAATTAAAATAAATCTCAAAATCCCCTTTGAAGACCCCATGAATTAATATTTGGCGTCTGGTTTCTATTCCGTTGTCTTCAATGTTTATGCAACTTTTTCCTCAGATTGTTTGAACTGATACCTCAATCTGTCCTTTCCCACCCCTCCACCACTGTAGCTGGATGGAGTTTCCCAAGCTTTTCCACAAAAGGCTTTCCTAAAATGAAAGTTTTTTACAAGTATGTGAACTGTGATTTGTCCCCTGAATAGGACTGATTTAAGATTTGTTTTCTAAACCCAAGGTCCAGTTTAGATGTAAAAGCATGATTGCACGTTGTAAGACACAGTCTGTTTTTCATTAAGCTATGGTTTTCGTATGTTTGCTCAAGATGTACATTAAGATACATACCTTGTATCAATTACACTTGCATTTGCAGCATGTGCATACTGAAATTTTTCTGATCCATATCAGTGACATAATGGAAATATTTATGTGAAACTCATGCAGGATATCATACTTTGTACTAAATATTTTTATTATGGAAACAACATTATCAATAAAGTAGAATAATATATTGTGGGTCTAACATTCTATGATTTCAAAAACTATTTTCACCTTTGAATTTTATATACTACTAAAAGATGTATGAGAAGAGTTAAAATGTTACATAAAAAGGATGAGGGTAGTGATAGAAGTGCCCAAATCAAGATGACTGGGAGCCTGGGTAGCCCTCACGTACGTTATAGCCTGGAGAGTTTAGAGGAGAGTGAGATGTCTTGAAAAAAGCCAGATTGCAATGGAGAGATCTTGCATAAGCACCACAGTCTCCAGCAAAGTGCTCTTCCTGAGCCATGTTTCCCTACCTCAGCCTGCAAAGAGGGATAACAGTATTTTCTCACAGCACAGTGCTGCTCTCAGGAGAACTTCCAGGACTTGTGCTACTTCGGTCAAAATAAGCTGTAGTGCTTCCCCCCTCACTAGGCACTACCATTCATGCAGCCAAGGTCTCCCTGGACCCCCTCTTGTTGGGATGTGAGTGCAGTTTCCTGCAGGTCAGTCTAACCAGGACACTCTCCTGCTCTTCAGCATCTTCACTAGGCAGCACGTCCCTTTTCCTTCAACTTGAAGAAGGCAAACTCTACTCAACTTCCTACCTGCAAGACCCTTCAGTCTCTGAAGCTGCCCTGAGTCCCATTACAGCCTCTGGAAAACAGGGAACTCCATCTTTTCTATTCTCGATTTGTTTTAATCCTACTGTTACACTGGATAACTGCTTTTTGATGGAAGAAAGCTAAGCAAGGTATATTACCTTATAAACTGGCTTCCTGGTGTTTTTTGTGATGTTGTGTGTTCTTACTGGATCTTTCAACAGCCTGTTTTGCTCTAGCAAATAACGCACCTTAAAAAAAAAAAAGCCATATTAATGGGAAGTATTTCAGATATTTTCCCCTTTGTCACAACATTATTTGTCAGTATCTTCATTTAGAGTTCCTCATCCTTCAACTTCTTAGAAGCAGTTAGATTTAAAAGATAATAAAACCACCACCAACAGCCATCATGCTACTGAGAACTAGAATGAAAACACCTAAAGCAGTGGCTCTGCTTTGCATCTATCCTGCAACACCTGCAGCCTTTCAGTAACCTCAGGAAGAGAGAGTAAACCAGCCAATATTCCTGCTGACTGCGTATCCTGTGCAGGATCTGGCTGTGCCGGTGCTCGAAAGCAGGGAGGTTCAGGACAGAGTAGATTCATGGAGCGACATCCTGGAGCTGAGGACCCACCATCCACACCACACATATTTCAGCTGACAATTTTCAGGGTGCCTCTAGCCCACTTCCAGGGACTGGTCACCCTTCACATCTTCCAGTTTAGCTGCTATTGAAAAAAACCCCCGTGTGTGCCTGCCTTAAAACTGCCTTGTAACACAAGCCAAAGCAGGAAGGCCAGGAGTTTCTCTTCAAAAGCACATTCCTGATCCATGGTTCAGGCTCCTGGATCCTATCATAGCTTCACTACCAGTAATAATAATACAAAGATCATGAGTTAGGCTGTCAAACTGCTCCTACTTCCCTCTATGGACTAATTCCTCCAGAACTGAAGGTATTTGCTCTCCAGAGGCATCCAGCAGCCAAAGTGATGCCAGGTTGTGTTGTTGATCTTCAAAGGCTGATCCTCACTGAAGACCTTGGCATCTGATCTGTCTGTGTGTGATGTCCTTGGTGTGATGGATGCAGCAGAAAACAGTGCTTGCTTAGGATCCCTAAGAAAATACAGAAGAGGAATTAATGTCAAGGAACTGTCAGTAAAACGCATGAGTAGCTGCCTCAGCATGGCAGAGTGCAGGAGGAAAAGCAGGTGAGTTCAGGCTGCTCATAGACATATTTCCATCATCTAAATATCTGAGTGAAATAATCACTAAAGAATAGGAAAATCGGCATTTTGTTAATTTTCCAGAGAAAGAGTTGAAAAGAGATATGGGTGATTCTTGGGTTGGGGAAAATCATTCTGTTTCACTCAGTCTGAAATTAGTAGCAGTGGTTTCCACCCATTTCAGCAACAGCATATCTCAGTCCACAAATCAAAAGAAGAAAACCAAAACTAATCCACATTTTTGAAAGAATCTGTACAAACACATCAACAGTATGAATGAAAATGTATTGAAAGTGGCTTCAAAAGGAGCTCAAAGTGAGCCATGAGAAAATTTCAAAGGAAGAAAGCCAGATAATTTGAGACAGAATTGAAGAGAAAAAGACGACAAGCCAACTCAATAACATTGTAAATGGTAGAGATGGATAGACCTTTAATCTTGATGCAGCTTTGGTCAGGGAACCTGTTACACACTGCCTTGAGAATTTAGAACTCAGGCCAGTGCATCTGGACTATGCAAAGACTCCAGTAAAAGTCAAGCATCACTTAAAAATGCAATTATGCTGGGTGGCTACCAAAATGAGCATTAGCTGAGAGGCTGGAGAGCAGGGCTAAGAAGAAGAGGTTGTGGCGAAGCAGACAAGGCCACCTGTGCCCAACGGAGGTGTGACTGTGTCCCTCAGGATGCAGTGCTGGCTTTGCTTGCACTCCTCATGCCATCAGATCATCAAAGGTTACCACACCACTTCTGGGACAAGCTGTAGCTAGAGAATGGAAAATGCCAAAGGTCATCATGGTACTTTTCCTTAGCAGGGACCACAAGCCATAGCACCACATCCAAGATCTCAAACATCAAAACCCTGTGAAACTGAGACAGTGCAAGGTAATGAGAACTTTTCCCAGAGGGTGATGGGCACCCTCAGTGGCACCAGGCAATGACGTTTGAATTTAGTTGACGCTCCCAGGGCTGGAGCCTGTGTCCTTGTGAATACAGAGTGGAGACAGCAGCTGGATTGGATCCACGCTGCAGGGTGCACATCTTTCTCAGGCAACTGTTTCACTCATGGCACTCATTTCACTGATGGCACAGTGAAAGCAAGGTTGTGCTTATAAGATTCAGAAGTGATGACATTTCTGGGGTTTAATTAACTGCCAGGAAAACTTGGCAATATGAGTTCAATATGAGCACACAACATAAAAACAAATTCATACTCGTGGATTTGTGCGCACTAGTAGAAGCTAAGTCCTGATCCTATCAGGTAGATGTTTTCCTTAGACCTGTCTTTTACTACTTCAAAGTATAAAACAAATTCTCCTAACAACAAAAACACTCACAAACCTCGTCTGAAGCCCAGCATCACTACTGATATAAACAGATTAGAAAAGAACAATGCAGATCCAACAGATATTAGTCCAGTCATGCGATGTGCAGGCAGTCAAGAGGGGCAAGGGGATATATCCTGACTGCACAAGTAAACCTAACACCTTTCGTTGTAGTCAGTCATTTCAAACCCGGTGCCCCTGCTAGGCTCTCTGGGGCCTAGAAAGCGTGGAGGAGGTCCAGGGAAGCTCAGGAGCATTGGCCCTTGCTTTAGCACTCTCTGGGGCATGGTTACATGGTTCCCTTCTCTCTCCCCCTTCACATTCCCTGTCACATGAAGGTGATCTTCACCCCAGGGAATAATAGCAGGTTTGACTCACCTGGGCTGGCACATATCCATCATGAGGTTATCCCGTGCAGAGGTATTTAGTGCCCATGTTGGGAGCTTCAAATCTATTTCTTGATTGCTGAGCCTTGCCTCCCACAGTGGAAACCCAGGCTGTTTGAAACCTTCGTTTAAACATATGCTATATTGTTTCAGGTGTCCAAAGTTTTATTTTACTTCTCTAGTAAATATCTTCCGGCTCCTAAATGAGAACTTTGGGAAAACTGCTCCCACAATGCAACTTAAAAATCACCCTGCAGAGACCTTACGTTCCTCAGCTTAAATCCAGCCTTCAGTGTGTCTTGAGTTATGAGGCTGTCCAGACCACTAATAGAGGAGCAGGGGAATTTACACCGAAAGGAATAAACAAGCCAACAATAAAAATAACCATTTATCTCTTCTTCCTCCCCAGTGTCTTACTCAAAAGGTCACTGTGTTCTTTCATGGAAGCAAAGCTCTGTAACATGAGTTTAGGCACTTTAGGCAAAGCCCCAAAGTTCTTATTCACTTCTCCCCAAGTAACTTTGGTGGATTTTTAGTTAGAATTTTTTTCCTTGGATAAAGTCTAAGAAATAACCAGGTTCTCCAGACCAGAGCTGGTATTTAGAGAAAATCCCAGCTCAGTGGGACACATGCTGAGGGGCTCCCCAGTTGACCTGGGGAGACTCATGGCATAGTGCTAGGGAAGAAATGAGATCCCAGCCTCACTTCCCTCCTCTTCTTCAAATGAAGTTTGCTCGCAATAGCCTCAGCTCGGTGGACTAGAAATGCAGGCTGCAGGAGGATACATCTAGCTCTGTGCAATCTTACACAAGGGCTGAACAGACAGGCAGGTTCCCCCTGCACAGAAAGCAGCTGGCAGTGCCCAGTGGCCAGTTTAGGAAAGCAAACCCCTGCCCATGTCATCATGGCAGCTTGTTTTGCCAAGCAGAAGGTCTAAAACCATCTAAAAATATCTACAACTGTTTAGGAAGGGCAGGACATGCATTGCTCCCCAAAAGTTTCCTCTTCCAGAGCTTCCTGTAGATATTCAACTGCCTTGTAAAGATGCCATTGCATGGGACAGCTACTGCCTTTGCTCTCATTTCAGTGAGATCTGGCCCCAAATCTCTCCATAAGATTATTCTGCAGACAGGACAAAGCATTTTATAGGGTTCAGTTTGGCTCAGAAGTTGTTTGGGATTGCCTGGAATTTTGGAAAATGCAGATCCTGCAGCTCTGGGTCCCTGGCTGCAGTGACACTGTGCAGGCTTCCTGCTGCCTTCCCAGGTTCTGCTGCTAAAAAAATAATACCCCATGCCTCCCTTGCACTTCCAAATCATACAGCATGTTTTGTCAATGTCCACCATTGTTTAAAGCCCCTCTGGGCTCCTGCTGGGGACATTATTTCTCTCCAAGTTTCATAGGCAGCAGGGGTTTCTTCCTGGTTTTAAAGAGGGCTCCCATGGATCATGAATAATCTGTGATGTTGCTAACACAAGCCTTATCCAGTTGTCTTGTAACACACACAAGAGTTCACATTGAAAATCCAACTGGCAGTCTGAGAAATGCATGGGCATATTGAAATGCTCTGAATCCGAGAGAGGAAAGTTGGCAGATCACCCCAAGAAACCACCGTGCACAGAGTAGTTCCAGTATGAGCAGTTCCAATATGTTTACTGGAAAATAACATCTTTCTGCAAGTTTGCTGGACATTTGCTCATTCTTAGTCCCCAAAGGCCATATTTGATCTGGGGTATCCAGGCATTTCCCCGTGGAGGACAGGCTGAGCTGATTTGCATCTGGGCACCCTGAAGCAAGTCAGAGCAGACCAAGCAACTCTGTGCAGAGTCATGTGTGTGTCACCATGGCATAGGAGACACACTTTATCATCTGAGTCGGTACCACATCTCACATCTCCCCTTTTTCCTTTTTAAAAGAAGAAAGGAAAAGAGATACCATTATTCAACACCCTAACAGAATAATTTATATAAATAGTTTACTGAACAAGTGGGTGCAGATTATCAGCAAGATGGATACAAAGAAAGGGCCTTCATTTCCAATGGAGCAAAACATTCACTGTAATGAATACACCCACAAACATACATAGGTACACCCTGTATCCATCTCAAACTGATTAATGAACCAAAAAATTTATTGTAAAATGGGTAAATAAAAAGCTGGAGATTCACTGAAATAGAATACTATGTATGCATTAAAAATTAGTCAATGTATTTAGCAGTAACTATAAAATATTATCTTATTTTTTGGCTGTAAAAAGCCTTAGTAACAACATCTCTGCCACACTCAAACACATCGATCTGAAGGATTGGGGTAGATCATAGGGCAAGAGTTTGAGGATTTTACTCCTCCTTTTGCCACTGATTGATTGTGTTAACAACCAAGGCAAGTCAGAATTCTGCTACATTTCACAGTTTCCCTTTTGTAAGTGGGATAATATTTCTTACAAGTTTTTGCAGAACAGTTTAAGATCTTGGGAAGAGAGCAGATATTTAAATGCTCTTTGTTATTATTTTAGGCCCTGATTCAGGAAAACATATAAGTATATGTTTAAATCCTGCTGCTTTAATGGGTCACAAGCACCTATTTTAGGCGAAGCTCACACTGATGTGGTCTTTCTGAAAAAGCTGCCCTAAAACTTCTAATTATCCCTATTAAAAATGTAGCTCATTGAAACTTATTTAAAAGGTAATTTCTAAATAGAGGGGGGGAAGTAGTGAATTGATGTCAGCTCAGCTTATTGAGGCATTACCTTTCGTGCTTTATTCAGATGAAAGACTCATGCAGGAGTACCCATGCCTTTTTGATTAGATGCATGCAGCAGGCTCTAGGTCCCCTTCAAAGATCCTCGGGCCGTATGGAGCCAGGAGCAGCTCCGCATTGACATCGGAAAAAAAAAAATCAAACTCTTTTTCTCAGAGCCTGACTTCTTCCCGCAGCTCCCCCCTCTCATATTTGTGTATATTTCGAGAGGAGAGTCAGGCTTAGTTTGTTCATAAACTGCAGTTCCTGGGCGGACCCCACGCACAGCTGGGCTTTAGCGGCTGGATCCGCCTTCCCGGCAAGCCTGAGCCAGGAGCCTCGCAAAGAGGGGCTCCGGGCTTGACAGCAGAAACGCAGGAGACTGGCTCCACCGAGGGAGGATGAACTGGTCAGCGCCGTGAAGCCGGGCTTCTGGTTGCCAGTGGGATCCAGAAATGGGGTACTGGAGGAGACCGGGTCTGCTTTCCTTACTGCTGCTCTCCTTGTGTGAGTAGAGAAACGTTTCTGGTTAGGCAATGTTAAGCGACATACTCAGAGAGGTGGTTTATTTTTCCTTTCTCCAGCAAAACAGCTAATCTTTGATTTCTCCCCTGACAGCAATTAGCCAGAGGATTGGAAATAGCAGAGAGTTTAGTAGAATACTCTGCTACGCCTGCATGAGCCGTGTATTTCTCTTATGGCGAAGGGCGAGCGATTGCTTGGTGGAAAGTGCTGCGTGCTCACTTGGAGCAGCTCGCAGATGTCAGTGTTTACAGTGCAAAAATATATATAGGTCAGCATTACTTGTCGGAAGTTTTTATTTTATTGAGGGAGATTAAAAGCAACTGAAGTGCACCGCTGAACGATCTGGCTTCGACAGTGTCCAGATGTGGTGAAGTTTGCAGCTTAGAACTTTTATCAGCCCTGGTTTATGCACAGAATTAATCGAACTATTAAAGAAGGAAAGAAGTAGGGAGAGGGGGAGGAGAAATATCTTTGCAACAACATCTGGTTATTCGGCAAACCTTTCCAGCACTTACGTAAAGATTTCTTTGTAATAAGTGCCCTGTTTCAGTTTTGATAGCACTTCTTCAATACTGTAGATAAAACCCTCCAGCAGCACTTGAAAATGTGCCCATCCGTGGTTTAACTTTTTCTTGTTTATATCTTAATGATTGTTTCATAACAAGGAATGGATTTGTATATAAGTGAGTGTTATATACACATCTCCTAAGTATGTGTGTGTGTCTTTCTGTATATACAGAGTCTGTGTATGTGTATACATGCATACATCCCTACAAAGCATATATTTATATATTTGAATGGACACTACTTTTTAAAGTGAACTCTTACAAACACAGAGCTGTTGCCTTTGCTGTAGAAATTTCAGTGCAACTAAAATCACTTTTTGCTAAAAGTGATGAAGGAGGAGGATTAAAACTCCCGTATTTTTGCATCCAAATGAAATAACTGGGGGCAGGGATCTGTATCTGCATTCACTTTACATGGGTCCCCCTATCTACAAGATCAGGGAATAAAAGAATGATCGGTCAGTAATTTGTGTGTAAGCAAACAAAACCATGGGTGCAACTGTTGAAGCAGAGAGAACCAGATGGGGAGATTTAGGGCATAGAATACGGTTGATTTTTCAAAAAGTTAGGGAGATCTACAGTATTAATTTTTGTAGACAATACTCTAAAGTGTGAATAATACTTTAAAGTTTGAAATGTACGATGCTATACTGATAACATCCTGCTAACTTGAGCACATTTGGAGCAGGAATTACTACAAGTTATTATTTAAAGCACAGTCTTGGGTTGTTTTCGGTAAGAAAGAAGACCACTAATTATCCTTCAGAAATACCTAATTTTGGAGTTATTTAACTTATGGTTTCCTTTTTCTGAAAGGCAAGGTTTTAATCTGAAAGAAGCCAAACCAAAACATATCATGATTACTAAGTTCATCTGAAAGGCTATGTGAGTGATATGATGACAAAATTTGCCTCTGCACAGGGTAAAAAAAATAAGCCAGGGCTTGCTCCCTGTGATTCAGCTCATCAGTTATAGATGTTTCCTGGGACTACATCCACTTCCTTTGCATTTAGTGTTAAGATTGACCCTACAGTCATTCCGAGAAAGTAAAAGTACCCAAGGAGCCCACTTTCCATTGACACTGAAAGAGAAGGGAAGAGCTAGTTCCCCAAATTCCCCAAATATGCACATTCAGCTGTTCTTCAAGCAACAAATCGTACCGCTCATCCAGCTTCTCTTTAAAGAGTGACAGCACTGGCTTGGTGACAGCAGCAAAATTGCTCATTTTAGCACAGAGATTGAAGACTTGACATAGAGAACATGGCCCAGACTGTGTCTCTGTTACCCCAGAATAACTCCAGCTGAGCGTTTGGAGGGACCTTGCTGCTGTCCCTAAGAGATTACCCCAGGGCAGCAGAGACCCCAGCCTGTGCTCCATGCTGCCTGTCTACGCCTTTAATCCCCAACATGACTGAATGGCCATCACACAGCACACCTGACCATTTCAGTTCATATGCAGTGGAAAAAAGGGCTCTAGTCTGACAGACCACTGAAATTCAGCTACTGGATTTCCCTAATTCTCCATGGCCAGCCCTACCAAGGCTTCAAAATATCCACCCTTAAACTTCTCCTCAGTGGCAGTGCCTGCTGGAGGGCAGCATTTTTACATGGCTTTCTCACCAGAAGGTGCAGACAGGAACTGTAGTTTCACCACTGCTAACACAAACCCTCACACAGGTGAGCAGAGAATCCTCCCAGGACAGAGAGCTCGTGCAGTCCTTGACTTACCTTGACTGGAACAAAAAGATACAAGGATCATTCAGAACTGGAAAACTGTCACATAGAACAGGGAGCTGAAGGCTTTCGGTGTCTTTAGTTTGGCCAGGAGAGAGCTGGGAGGTGAACCAGCCATCTACTGCCAGGTCCTGGGAAGATGTTTTCTGGCAGAGGGCTTCCTCTTCTATGGAACAGAGATAAAACAAGGTGTACACACCCGAAGTTAAATGGGGCACTTCTGTGTTAGAGCACAACATAGTAAAGCTGTTCCAGCAAGTAATTACTCATGCTTGGGATGTGGTGGATATTTGTTGCCGAAAACCTTCAAGATTGCAAGACTACCTGCTGGGAACCCTGTAACCTATACAGAAACTACAGACTTGATATCATATTACTGTATTGTGCACATGGAAACACTTTGGCCTTAAAATTCAGAGTTAGGAGTTTTCCTGCCCTGGTTTCTATGAATATTGGGAAATTATGCCTTGTGCTCCATCTGTCAGGAGCAGGGCTCACATCTGGACAAACAGGCATGAGGCTGAGCTCAGTCTCATCTCACAGAGGGGACAGCAAAGCACCTCAACCCTCTGACCTGTGGAGACAGCCTCAAGAACGTGAGCTAAGTGTCACTGGTGTGACAACAGCTCTCGGGGCAGTGAATAGCCCCAGGAGCCCGGCAGAGTCTTTGTGCATCCAACCTCCAGAAGAGGATATGAAATTCCAAATCTGCCAAGGCACGTAGCACTTACCAAGGGAGAGCAAGATACACCCCTTGGGCTCTGGTGAGGCTCCAAAGAAAGAGAAAGAAGATTTTTGAAATGAGGTGAGGTTGCAGGTCTGCTACCCCAAGCCCAGAGCTCCCAGTTCCTGGGGTTTGAGTCTGCTTCCCTGTAACTCAATCGCCTGTTAAAAATCCTGGTCCACTAAAATATCCCGATAATTTTTGCCAAGTCTCCTGGGCTTCCTTTGCCATGGTTGATGGCTCTACAGAGAGTGCTTTTGAGGCTTAGCTCCTGGTAGATGGTGGCTTTCTGAAGTCACATTCTCTTTCCTGCTTGCAAAAACTGTTCCCCCAGTGAGCCTCTTCAGCTAAATATATAGAGCGTATAGAATTCATAAATCAGGACAGGGAGCTCCAGGGCTGTCAGAAAAGCATCTCTGGCTTTTGATCTGCTCAAGCAATCTCTGACCTATCCCAGGCTCTTCAGGCAGCTTGTTCAAGAAGTTGTCCTCTTATTTCTGAGGTCACCAGAGCTAAAACCAGAGGTTGTAGGGCCACCAAAATGCCAGCCCACTCCTCAGGCAGGGGAGCTATTGGGATTGCACCTCAACACCAACGGATGCACAATTCAGGAACACCAGGTCAAACCTGAGCTGCTGAGAGGGCGAGGAAAAGGCGAAGGAAAAAGACAAAGGAAAAGTCACCCTCCATTTCACAGGCATTTGCAGAAAGGAGCTTTTTGAGTCCAAGGATGAGCCAGAGCAGCTGAGCAAACCTCTCCTCCCAGCCTATGCAGCATGTGGAGGTGGGCACTGCCCACCCCAGGATGCAGGGCTGCAGGGCTGGTTATGACAATCGTCTCAAGTAGCACTATGTTTTGCTCTAATATTGTTTTAAGACAGTCAAAACACCATGGAAGAGATTACCAAGGAGTCAAAAAACTCCAAGGGGCTACAAGACCCCCACATCAGCTCGGTGGAGGTAGCTGAGTTGGGAGAAGGCACAGCATCCCTCTGCCTGAAGGAGAAACTCGTCCATCCTACCGTGAGGCTCAGTAAGAACAAAGCTGCAACAAATTCTCCAGTTAGGAAATAAATAGGGAAAACACAAGAAAAACCCTGGCAATGCAGAACTGGAGTCCTCTGCAGTGTTGCAATGGCCATGAGACTCAGCAAGGAAAGCAATGGATTATTTTGAATTCACCTTTACACATCTCCAAATCTGATGCTATGCTTCAGTCCTCGGTGTGAATCAGATTAACGGAAGGTTAAGAAGAGTGGCAGTGAACAGCTGTGTCAGATGAATGAAAACTGGTATTTCCTCTCCCCTTGCATCTCCAGCTTTGCTCAGACTTGAGACAGGCTAGTCACCAGTAAAGCTGATCATCAGTAAAGATTTGCTCTGTATTTTAATAGGGGGCTTTGTGGAGAGAAGGACTTTTTAAAATATTCCACGCAACTGAAATTAAAACACATAATTTTCTAACAAGAAAACCCAAACAAGCAACACCATACTGATGTTTACTGATGTTTTACTGGTGCTATCACTATTTAATGATGGCCACAAAGACATTTTTGTGTACTAGTAGTAAATAAGTACAGCCAGATACAATAATGATAATTGTTATTCCCATTAGAGACAGAGTTCTGGACAGATGTATCCCACGTATTCACTGAATATGCAGAAAGCAAACATTGGCCTTAAAAACAGGTGACTGGGGGCTTTTATTCTGAGAAAGAATTCCACTCTACTGCCTATACTCCACAGCTTCATATTTCTCTGTGATTTGCTCTGTCGAGTTTATTTCCTCAGGACATTGTTTTCCTCTCCCCTTAGTGATAACTCTTTGCAATAACATTTGCTTTCAGCCAGGCTCCACAGTGTTGCAACTTGCCATAAACTAATGAACTCTCCCATAGATTGTCGTGTTTTCAAGGAAGCGCAACATCTGATCCTTTTGTTAAAAAAAACAGTCCCACCAAGGAGACAAAATCAGCAGCTCCCACACACTCTGCTCTTTTCACATCCCGAGTTTAGCACTGTGTGCCAAGTGAAAGCCTCGCGCTGGAAGGGGCCTCCATGCAGAAGGGAGATAACACCACTGATGGCTGCCTGCCCTATCAAACCTACATTATGTCCATGCTGGACTCCAACAGTGGGATAACATTTCCTTAGGGATCTTCAGGGGGAAGTGAAGGAGTGGCTGAAAGCTGTCTTGGCCCTGCTTGCATGCACATCCCTGAATTCAGAGTCAACTCTTATGATCCTGTCTCTGGAAAGGATCTGTAGCATCCATCAGAGTCATATTTCTTCTTCTTCAGTTGATTCATCTTTTTGTTACAGCCCATGTAGGGTTGAAACTCTGCTGCCAGCTTCTGGTAACTGTCAAAATTTTAGGAGAAGTGGGAGAGCCTGCTTATCGTGCAATCCCCTCTGCAGCCCGTGCTCCTACCAATTATGTGGCTCCAGGGCTTACTCTTTCATGGAGCTGTTCCACTGCAGTGTTTTCCTTTCCACTGATAAGCCAGGAACAAATGACAGCTGATTTATACTACAGCCAATGTGTCCTGGCATGTGGGTCATTAATGTGTCCAGCTGTGACCGCAGCCTGCCAGGCTGTGCTGGACGGAGGGCTACGGCCCGTGTGGACTCTAGCAGCCCAAGGACATGCCTAAACCCAAGTGCTACCCTAGACTGCACAAGGTTATTTGGATTCAAGATTAATTTCTTTTAAAGGACCTTTTCACTATTTGAGCTGAGTGATTTGGGGCAATCAGCCTGAGCATGCTGTAGTTGGGGGGCTGATGTGCAGTTCCAGCTGTAGTGGGGGGCTGAGGTGTGGTTCCAGCAGTGGCAGCTGCAGAGTGTCACTTTGCAGGGTCCTGTGCTCCAGTTCCACCCATGCCTCTCTCAAAGTGGGTCACAACTCTCAAAGTAGTTGAAGCAGCATCACGTTGGACACATTCTGCCTGCAGGACAATCTCTCAGCTTCCCACACTGTGGATGGAGATGTTCCCTTTAGCTCCAGGTCCAGTTGCTCTCCACTGGACCCAAAACTCCAGTCTTTCTGGATAAGTAGATGTCCAAAGAAAGCTGTCCCCAGCAGCTTCTACCACAGCTCCAGACTCAGCTCTGATGAGGCCTGAAGGTTTCTGAAGGAAATTCCAGACTGCCTTCACTCAGCCTGCAAAGAGCTGTTGTCCTGCCCCTGCAGCACACGATGGCAAGTCCTCTGGCCATGCCTTGCAGCTGGAGAGCCCAGCCCTCCAGGACCATCACACGCCCTCTAATGCATGCCCTGCACCCAAAGCAGCCCTGATGTGCTTGTGCCAGCAATGGGAACCAGCACCACCATGGCAGCCAGCAAACAGGCCCTGCTCTGGGGCCCAGGAAGGGCAGAGCCCTGAAGCAATCACCTGAGCTGACACCCACTGATGTCTGATACTGCCCCAATATCCAAATCTCTCCTAACCTCTTCAGTTCCTCCAACACTCCTGTGACAATATGCACTCTGGGAAAAACCCACTCACAGCTTTGCATCTGGAAGGCCCAGAGACATCTGCTGAAGTTCCTGGCCGCTAAGAGAGGCCTTTTCCTTAGATCAACAGTGCAAAACCCTGGGATTTTGATACTGATCCCTTCTCACTTCAGCCATCCCAAACCAGAGTGCTCAGCTGTATCCTGCATTGCCACAGTTCACTGTGTACCCCATCAGAAAGATGATGTTGCCAATGTGGATTCATACCATGCCCAGCAGTGAAAATCCAGAGACAAATTTCTTTGTTTTTCCTGCAAAATCAGTAACTCAGGCCCCTTCCTGTAAACTGTTCTTGTGAGTGCCATGACTACAAGTACTTCTGGTGCATTTACAATGAACACTGGTACAGATATTTCTCTTAAAAGATCCTTTGCTGTTTCCAGGTGGATTGTTTAATAAACTGCCGTCCAAGCAGATTGAACGCCTGTGTCCCCCTCAAGTGTTTGACTGAGCAGGTTGCCAGTCAATGCAGCTGGAACACTATGAGGAACATCTGTTTGATGTTGCTTGATAAAACTTCCTGCCTTGGGGACTCTAAACACCAGCATCCAGCATGGAAGAAACTGAATCAGCTGCTGTCTTGCTGCGTAAAGCATTTTTTCCATGCTAGATCTATCCCAAAATTAGCCCCAACCAGTCCATGATAGCAAACAAGACCCTTCTTACAATGGGAAGTGACACACAGAGCCATAAGCTCAAGCAGTTGAATGAATCATCCTTCTTCAAATAGACCCAGGGTACAAGCATCCACAGAAATAAGACCAATGGATCCCCTGGGATCTCAGTTCCTGCCATGTCTTTAATATGTCAAGAGGCACTCGGTGGAAGAAAATGCAGACGTTCCCACCAGAGGCAGAAGCTCTTAGCTTAGGGGTAAGATCTCAGCAAACATTTACTGTGGTTTTGTATATGTGCCCTGTGCTCACCTGTTTGTAGAACAGCATCATCATGTCTGAGCCTTCCTTTCACCCTTGCCAGGGCTGGTAGCTCTGCAACAGGCTGTGGCTTGGGAGGCAGCTCTTGGGCAGAAGTGCATATTCAGATCGTGGCATGCCTCAGGAGGTGTCCAGAGGCAGGATGATGAGTTGAAAAGAAAAGTAGCTACTGCAAAAGGATGAGATCTTGGAGCAGGAGATGGTGAATAGAGAACATTCCCCGCTTTGTCATTTCTTCCATGCTGGAAGAGGAGCTTTGCCCCCTGAACCCCATCTCCTCCAGCTTTTGAGTCTCCCTGGAGCTGTGCTGAAGCTCTGCCCGGGGCTGGGACTTGTGGCTCCTGCAAGGGGGATCTCTTGAGAGACATTGCAAAGACACACAAGCTCCCGTTACTTCCATGCAGAAAAAAAGCACTTCAGGCTCTGTCAACAGGACTCTTGGTTCTGTTCCTGAAAAAAATTCCTTTCCAAAACCCTGCTCCCCCTGCCCTCCTGCCATAGCTCTCTTCTGCTTTAAAAAATGGAAAATACTCAATTTGAATTAAACCCTATTGGGCAGTAATTTTTGGTAGGTTACAACACAGGCTCCTTAAAAGGTATTCTTTAAGAGATGAAGAAGGGCATGAAAGAGAAGAACACACCATCTATTTATGTGCTGAACATGGGACACTTCAGGAGAAGGGAGAAAGTTTTTAGCATCTGTAACCCAGGCTGGCCTCAAGTTCCCTCTAACAGCACAAGTTACTTAATTACTGTTAGATCTGGCCTAAACGAGGGCAAAATCCAACTCTACATAATAATTTTAGCAGAGAAGAACTGGCATTGTTGAAACAAATTGATGACAGCACATGGATGGAGAATTCACAGAACATCTCTGCCCCAGCTACTTGTTGCACAGTCCCTTGCAAGCCCTTTTTCTCCTTGGGAATCAAAGTAATGCAAATGCAAAAAAATACACACTGGTCAATCACAAGAAGTCCAACCAGCAATGAAGAGCAGCAGCTCCAGTCTAATGTCTCTTTGTGGGCTCATCAAAGACCTTCTAGCAGATGGGAAACCGAACGTGTGCCAGGAATTTCAAATACTCCTCAGGAAGTTAATCTAAATCATCAGTAACCCATTTGCACTTAAAACAGAGCGAACCCTGTTGCCCAAATGTGACCCAGATAATGTTTCTGACATGTTTACCTATTTGGATGGTATCCTTAAATTTCAATTCCATCTATTCACGGACATCCAGGGTTCATGCAGAGCCTGAAAAATATACAGAAAGTTGAATTCCAGAGCATAATATAATGATAATAGTAAAAAAACCCTGACTGCTGCACGGTAGTTTTACTTGAATGGCAGTAGTTTAGACACAGTGGTGTCTGCTACTGACTTGCAGCTCACGTGCTTTTGCTGCTTGGTTCATTGCTGCTGCTTTTTCTGTGTAAAAGGAGGAGACTCATGGCTGCTGCATCTGAGAATGAGCTGCAGAAGCTGCAGTTAACTGGGGTGTAGGAGAGACTGTTGATGCCTCTGCAGAAACAAGAGCAGCAAAAACTGATGGCAACAGCAGTGTGGAGTTGGTTGAATCTTGCTTTCTTCCGTTCAGCTCCCGGTCCTAAAAGTGCTCTAAAATCCTCAGCAATTTCTGTAGCAACTTGCAACAAGATGAGCTCAAACCACCCGTGCGTGGCCAGGCGGTGACTCCTGCTCCCAGGCGGTGTGGGAGGTGGGAGAAGGGACTTATTTTTAAGACAAGAATTTAGTCAAAACCGGATCGCTGCAAAGTGCTCTTCAAAGGGCTGAAATCTCAGAGCCCTCTGAAAACATGGCGTGCAAATCCCCAATCATCAGAAGGCAACTTCCACTGGGGATGTGCCAGCTTAGCCCTCTGCAAACCCCACTGGCAGCCCACGCGCCCCAGGCCGTGATGTGCTGATAATGCATTGCCTCACCCTGCAAGGCCCCAGATAAGGAGAGGTGCTGGCAGAGCTGCTAAAATTACTTATGAACTGCTGAAACTCAGCATTTCCCCACCTCCTCAGACCTTGAATAAGTTGCTTTGCTTTCCATCTGACAAAGAGGAATGGCACGTTCCCCTCGGGTGCTGTCTGGGCTGGTGGGAGTTGCTGTGGCAGTGGGGCCATGCTGTGATGTTGGTGCAGGTCACCACACTGTATCCATGGTTTTCTTTTGGGCTGACCCCTGGCTGTGGGGTGTTTTCCCTCCCAGACACTTCAGGCTGTGCTGCTGGCTTGGCTTGCTCTCTCTAGGCTTTTCCAATACAACACAGTGTAGAAAAGACAGCAAAATAAAGGATCAAGAAAGAAATGGGGACATGGGTGCAATGAAAGGGACTTTTTGCCAGACAAGGTTGCACCTTCAGACATAGGATGGCTGCAAAAGTTGGTTTGTGTCACAGCTCCTCACATCTGACATTCATAGCCCAGTACTTATCCAGTGGCTGAAAAATGCCTAAAGGGATAAGTACAGGTATTACCAGGCAAACTCACACCTGCTTTTGTCTGCCAGGGAAGATTTTGCCTGGCCTGGTAACGGCTCTGGAGGTACTGGCCGTAATTACACAGCAACCCACAACATCGAGCAGGTAGGGAGTGAAAAACCCCACGGTTAGGCAGCTGTCCTGGGCAGTGTGAGGGACTCGTGCCAACCCTCTCTTCTAATCCTCAACCGTCCCTCGAGCATCCCTGCTCATCTCACAAAGGAATGAACTAGCCTCCAGAAGAGGAGACAACCCCCTAACTTGTGGGTTTTCTCCTTGTTTTAGGACAGCTTCCCTCATCTAGCGAGTCAGCACAAGACTAGGTGCAGTGGTGACACCCACGTGGAGCTGTGAACTTGCCCACCAGCACTGCCTTCAGGGCTGTCCCATCCTGCCCCTTCAGCACCATCATCTGTCCCTGGATCATGGCTTGGTGCCACCTTTATGTTCAAAGTGCAGCCCTGCGATTGACAAATAGATGTTACATGATCCATGAGCCCAGCCAGATCTAATACAGCGTTTCAGCTTAATTGGACTCAGCTTCTTGCCCAGGTGAAGCAGGTGCTTGGCTGCCTCAGGGACTTGGTGAAAAATAATGCAAATAACATGCAACCAGGTAACCCCCAACCACTGATACTTCAGTGAAGTGTATCAGTGAAATGGATCCAGAAATACGGACAACATTTTCAGACATTGCTGAAAGTTTCAAAGACACTGAGAAAAACAAATGAAATAGTGCAAGGCCACTGCTGTTTTATCCATTCCACGTTCCCCCATCCTCAGCTCAATGCTTGTGAATGCAAACTGGTATTAATGGGAAGGATGTTGTCCATGACACCAGAAAGCAAGTGTTCCTGAAAGACCTTGAGTTCAGAGTCTAATGGGGGTGTAGTTTTTGCCTCACCTGATACCTACAGTCCTTCCAAAGCTCAGCAAGGGCAGAACATCTTCCTTGTCATGTTGAGCTGGGTCCTGCTGGGCCTCAGGACCTCAGGACAGCAGGGCTGGCTTGCCTGGTTTTTCAAACTTCAATGCCAAACTTTCTTTGGTGAGTAATTTTCACAGTTGAAGGAGTTCCCCAGCTAAAAGACAAAAAATAGGCAAGTGTTACACGTTTCAAAGAACAGCAGAAATCAACAAACTTGCTTAAAAATATTTAAGTAAAATAAATTTCATCTTAATAATTTTTCCTCGTAACACACTGTCGTGTCCTATGTGCAATTTTTCCATAAGTCTTTTCTAACGGGTTGCATGAGAGCTTGGATGCAAATTAACCGCGAGGAGATGGGAAAGATCCTCCAGGAATTGCTCTGCATGTGGAAATGAATTTCAGTTCAGCCACTTCAGAGCAATTTTTTTGTTTACTTTCCACTGACATGAAATCAGCCACGATTGCATCGCATGCGGGATTGGTTAGCCAGTTACATAATGCTTAATAAATCCAAGAGAAATAATATAAAACACATCACCCAGTCTGGGAAGAGGAACAGTATCTCAGTCACTGTCACCAACCCATCCGGGCCAGGCATCAGTGAAGCATCTGATCCAGTGCTGGGGGGATGCAGGGTTGTGCTGTTGCATGACAAATGTGATTAGGAAAAATGCTTGTGGCACGTGTGGAGGCCTTGAAGACAGACAGATTGTGTGTGATGGTAAGGGTCTATCAAGAAGCAGAGCTCACACCCTCGCGGGGAGGGCAGCTCACCCCGTCCTGCGGGGCAAGGCAGGCACGTGCTCGCACGCCCAGCTCCAGCTGGAGCTGCTGCTGTGTAAGGTATTACCTCACCCTCGTAATGTTCCTCGGAGTACTTCGTAAAATCATAACGGCCCTGTAAACAGAAAGAGCAAGATTAGGTGATTAATTATTTACCACAGATTATTTCTGCAGTGGCGTGTGGAGGAGAGAGAACGTTTTGCTGGTGGCCCCAAGGGAGTGGGAAGGAAGGGAGGTAACCCAGGATGGGGCTGCCAGGCTAAACACAAAACGGTGGTGCTGATTTAAACCCCCAGAAAAGAGGGGGTGTAGGAAGACTGAAGATACCTCTGGCCCTGCAGTGCCGGCACCCTGGCTCTCCCAGGGAAGCTGTCCAGCCCACGGGTGTATTGCTCCAGGCACACACCACTGCTCTGCCTGGAGCAGCTCTTGGCCTCCTTTCCCACATTTCCCTGCCTGCTCTGCTCCCCCGCTTCGCTTCTAGTCCCAGAGGAGACCTGCTGATGCCTTCACCCACGCCGTGGCTAACTTCCAACAGAGGAAAAGCTAGGGATGAAGGGGTTAATTACTACAGGCGCAGCGCAAGCCAAGCCTGTAAGTGACTCCCTATTGCTATTTCGAAAAGAGGCTGCCTGGAAAGGGAAAGGGAAAAAAAAAGAGAGGTTTACTTTACAACCATCATTATTTCATCTGCAGAGTTTATACAATGGAAAATAAAAGCCAGGGTAAGCGAAGTCAAATCATTTCTGTTTCATTAATGGTATGGAAATCGTTTTGTTTTTATAGGGGAAAAACAAATGTGAACTTGATGTGTGTGTGTGTGTGAGAGCATACAACTCCCTTCATTGCAAAGGGCAGAGCAGTGAAATCCAGAAATAAAAAATGACTCAGAGGCCGTAGGATCTATGAGTCAGTTGAGCTGTTGTTGTTTTTAAACACAAGTGAGAGTACAATATGGCAAATAATTGCCCCTGCAGCCCCCCTGCCACAGGCGTCCCCGCTGGCCCAGCCATCCCGTGGCACAGCCCCCAGTGCTGGACACCGGCACCCAGACCCCCAGGGGCCCCGAGGGGTGGAGCAGGGGTTGTCGCAGCAGAAGCAGCTTTGGGGGTCAGAAAGTGAAATCTGTGAAGGAAATGTGAGATCCTGTCAGAGGGGATGGAGGAGACAAGTGGCTCCGAGGGCAGATGGGGGAGCATGGGGCCAGGCGCACTCCCCTGTCCTCACCCACACATCAACTGACCAAAATCAAGCAGAAACTGCTCTGCCCAAATTCTCCCTGCCAAATGCCAGACATCTCCTCACTGGCCCCTGGCATGCCAGCTTGCCTGGATGCTGCTGGCTTTGTTGGGGCACACCCCTGGGGTACCTCAGTATGAAACATCCCCGCGCCCCAAAAGCAGAGTCGTTGCTGATGCACAGAAAACTTGTGAAAGGCACCCGAGAAATATCAGAGGTTACCAAAGCATAAGGACGGGCAGTAATCTGCAGAGCTTGTCCCTCCCCTGGGTGAAGCTAGATCATGATGTAATTTAAGCATCTGAAAGAGACTGGAGAAGCCTGCTGGTGTGATCCATACCCAATTTACTTTGTAATGGGACTAAGCAGTATTTGCTAAACACTGAATTTAAAGGGATATTCTCACAAAGGAAAAATAAGTAGTAGAATAAGTCAGTTACCAGCCTGTTTGAAGAAGGTCCAAGCAAGCCAGAAATGTATACTGCATGTCTTCCTGGCGTTGGAAGCACTGGTGTCTAACACAATCAAAATCAGTCCTTTTTTATGCACCAGGAAACATTTCTGGCTCATTCCTTGCTCCATATTGTACTCTGCCAAATGCAGTACTTATTATGCAGGATGATGTGGGACCACATACCTGAGGGTGGAGCCTGGGTCCCCTGATCTGAATGCAGCCTGGGTACCGATGGATCTCCTGGGAGAGCCAGTGGCTTGTGCTTTGCAGAGGCAAAAGCTGGGATAATAAGTTTTTTCAGCTTCATTTGGTCTGCTCTACCTCTCCTATGAAGATAAAGATACCGTGTAAAACACACAGATGGAGAAGACCAGCCTGATACTAAAATCCTCTTTGGTTCAGCAGCTGAAAGCAGCACCAGACCCCACCACTGGAGAACAGGGGTCTGCTGGAGGAAACTGAGCTGCATCCAAAATAGAAGTACAACACTTTGAGGTCTGGTTCTGGGGAGATTCTGCAGCACAGCAGGATGCTGCAACAACACCAGGCATTTTTTGACAGGTTAGATGTAGCTCAAACTGACTGCAAGAAATCCAGGATTACTGTTACACAGGTCGTGCTGAACAGCTGCCCTGGGAACTTCTGACCCTGCACAGAATCTCCTGGAAATCAGGGCATGGGAATTGCCCTGATGCCCATCTGTGTCACTGGTTGTTGCATCATGGAGGCAGCTCAGCAGTAACCTGGTGATGGGGAACACCTGGTGCTCTCACACGGGTCAGCGAGAGAGCAGAGCCCATCAACCCTGCTGTTGGATTAATCCTAAAAACAAAGTACTGTGTATAAAAGGGAGGGAATTTGTTTGTTCTCATAATAATTTTATGAGAGGCTCTGTTACTGCGTAGTTGTGTCATTAACCATGGATAAAAGCCCAAAGCAAAACCTACTCCTAAACTTGGCAGCAGGCGCAGGACTGGCCACAGAGCCCAGGCTCACCCAGGTGGGAAAGCAGGTCCCAGTGCAGGTTGTGCTTGCATCAGGGCACCTATCTGGGGGTTTCCAGGAATAACAGGGCTGCAGGGTTGAGTTAGAGCCGCTCCCCAGTCCTGTGTTTAAGTGTGCTGCTGATTAGAGAAAGCAAAGAGCATCTCAACTAATCCCCCGGGCCTTAGTCTCTGCCAGTGCAAAGCCGGGGGATTACAGGCTGACTGACCTGCATGGAAAAGGTGATGCAGGGAGCTCCCAGAGCCACTACAGTAACAGCAAGCTGGGCAGCCCTCTGTGACTGCTGAAATAGCATCAGCCCCATCCCGGGGTGCTTGGAGATACGCGGAAAGGAGAGGATAGACCTCACTGTAGAACAATTATGGCCTAAAAATTATCAATTTTTCTTTGTCCTTGAGAAATACAAGCCATGTAAGGACAGTTATCACTACAAGACAGAGCGTGATCTGAAAGTCCTGTAATGGAGGTCCTGTGTGGCAGAGGCCTTGGTCCCCTTCCATCTTGGGAACTGGAAAGCTGGGAACAGGGATAAGTGCTCTAGCATCTCACTCCAAACACATTCCCTTAAGCCCATCTGGTGTTTAGTTGTCCCAAAGCAGCATGTCGGGGAGAGTATTTGAGAAATAAAAGAGTTCACTCAGTGAAAATGCGTTGCCTGCCATTGCTTGGGCTACGAGGTGCTTTCCCCTTGCCTGTAACAAATGTGCTGTGCCTGCACCCCCAAGCACCCCCAGCTTGCCCCTTAGTGGTTCCCCCTCCTTGGGGGCCAAAGCGTGGGGAAAGCTGGAGCCAGAATTAGGTGCTGGATGACCCACCTGCTCTCTGGGGCTGCAGTGGTTGAGAGGGGCTCACAAAATCCCCCTCCATGTTCTTCTAGCCTCAGTCCCTGCTGGCAGGAAGCTCATCTGCTGGGGGTGGCTGCTTCTGTGGCTGCAGTGGAACTGGGGTGAAATTCTCTTGCAGAGCTGTTTTCAATGACTCCTTTATGGGGAAGAGGGTCGGTTATTGACTACAGCAGTGATGTTTCCATGGGCCTTGCAGGTGGCCAAGCAGAGGCTGTGGATGCCCTGTGGGCAATGAAAGGCTGGGGGGCTGCCCCGACATGCATGAAAAAATATCTTGGTGTCCTGGGGTGGTGGTATCACCCCTGCTGCTATTGCAGGAGAGACACAGGCACTTCTGGCATCGTTTTTCCTTTATTCCCTGACTTGAAAATCATCTCATATTCTCTCAGTAACCTCTCTGGGGTCCCAGTTATAGATACCAGAAGATTTGATCCCACTCTCATGCACAGAAGAACAAGCCTTCCTATTGATGGGAAGCCAAGCTCGCTGTGAGCCCACCTATCGGTGACTTCAAACCATCTTTCCAACTGTCGTTCCACAATAACTTTGACTAACTGTACTATTTATTGGCTCACATCACATCCTTATGGCTTCAATTTATTTTTGGAAAACTCAACCCACATTTAATTAGTTTATAGTTTGTTCCAAGTTTTGCTTATCCAGCGCTTTTTTTTTTTTTTTTTTGCTTTTTCCTTTTTTTTTTTTTTTTTTTTGAAGTTTGTATTTTGATGTTTAGCATTTGCCTTGGCAACATCTGGAACCCGTTTATGGAAGTGTATTGTTACTTTTACTGCTTGTGCAGCTTTATTAAATCATCCGACTATTAATATTGAAAGTGTTCATCTGGGTCTAATCAGGGCCAAGATGAGTGATGTGGCAGTCAAATTGTACCTACGAGCTAATGGTTCAAGGACACACAGTCCTGAAGAAATTTGCAGTGGGCTTTGTGCTCTTCTTTTTAGCTCCCTAGGACAAGAAGGAGGTTGGTGGGGGGGGGGAGAAAAAAGATATTCCTCCTCTGACCTTTCTTGCAGAGCAGATAACAGAATCACAGCCTGAGTTAGTTTAGAACAATTTGTCTCCAAAGAATTTTGTCCGGTTACTGCTGTATTTCTGGATCTTGTTTCCATATTTAACTCTTTCATCTGTCCTGGCTTCCCCCCTGCACAGCGCAGCCAAGTCAAGGTCCCCACCGCACACACCAGTGCAATACTGGCGAGTCTGACATTCTGCTCTCAGATCTCAATCAAATCCTTGGCATAAATAAGTAAATAACGTACCTGGTGGGTATAAATACATAAAAAGCAACCCCATCCTGTACCAGCAACATCCACAACCTGGGTTTGTCCTTCTGCTGCTCCTCTGCAGGGCCTCCAGGTATCCCCGGGGTGATGGTGCTGAGCCAATCCCACAGGAGCCTGCTGTGAGCACAGCATGAACCCTGGCATGGATGGGTTGACCTGAAGAGGTGAAAGAGGAACTGTGGCAGTGACACCATCAGAGCGCAGGCCTGAGTGTGGCAGGGCTTGGGTTTGGGCTGAGAAACCAGTTTACCTTCAGTTCTCTGTTCCCACGAAATAGTGCAAATGGAGTTCGTAGGGTGCGGCGGCTGCCGCTGTAGGTTGAAGGTTGCACACAAAAAATGCTGGGCTTGATTTCTGTTCCCCACCCAAAACTCTCATCCTCCACTGGAGTTTTGCAGAGTCTGCAAGCCCTGCCCTGGCAGAGCAAGGCAGGGAGGTGAGGGTAGCCCGTGCTGGCTGCAGGTGCTTCAAATCCCAGCTGAAGCCATGGTTTCAGTAGCCAAACCTTGGATGGATGTGGGTCACTGGATCTGTTGAGGTCACCAACAAAATCCCAGGGCACCCCAGCAGGGCCAGAGCAGCCTCATGGATGGGGGGGGATGCTGAGCAAGAGGTTGTGGGCAACATCTTCACCCACCCTGCTCCCAGCTCCCCCAAAACCTGGCACAACACAATCCCTGCTGAACTCCATTTTAAGCCTGGCATGGGTCATTTAAACCAAAATTTCCTCCTTCCAGCCTTCAGATGCAACAGACTTTTCCTCTGCACCCAGGTTTCCCCCCACCATTAACCTTGGCCCTACATACGAGACCATGGGAGCTTGTAAATGGTTTATTTCTGTGTGGGAGCCTTCCAGCAGCTCTTTAAGACTGTCACAGGGAGGGGGGTCTGGGCCTGTGAGGGAAGCAGAGCAGGCACGTGGGATGCTGTCAGAGCAGGCTGCATGCCCTGGATTTGGGGAGCAGAGAATTTAAAAACCCCTTTTTGCTGTTGGGACTGTACAGGCATTAAAAAGGGTCCATGGGCTCGGCTGTGGAACACAGGCAGGTCACAGATGTGATTACCAAGAGCGCAGGGGTTCCTGCACATTGCTGACAGACCCGGGGTGCCCCTGGGTGTGCTGGGTCAGCAGGGCCCTGCTTGCAGGGGCTGAGGCTTCCCAAGCCACAGTCGAGGATTCTGCAATTTTTTTTTCTTTAGACTAACAGCTGGTGATGGAAAACGCTGTGAGGGCTGTGGCAGCACAGTGAGCCATGACTGCCCTTTCCATGGGGGCTGGGAGCACTCAGCACTGCCCGGCGGTTTGGGGACATGGCAGCCAGAGAATCACACACAGCTCAAAATTTAAAAATATTAGCTGCTTTAGTTCAGGTTCATACCTGAGCATTTTAGAGTGCATATATTTAAGTTTAAAAAAAAAGGCAGAAATATATATTTCTACATAAGCCACTCAGTGGCATTTTTTTTAAAGACATTTAGCAGCCTTAAGACAGGAAGTTTAAATTTAGCTGGGATTTATCCCTTAACCAAGCATGGTTCATGCACCCTTTCTATAAAAATAGAGGTAATGTTATGCCTGTGAGATACAGGCAGAGCAGCTCCCCGCAGGCAGCAGTTATTCCTGCTGCTGTGGCAGACCCTGGGCTCCAGGGGTGGGAGAGCATCTCCTGCTGGGATGGGGCACAGCAGGCAACGGAGCCCTGGAGGGAGCAGCCCCTGTGGCCCCAGAGCTTGGGAAGTCTCAGCCCATCCTTTACTGCAAATACACAGATGCTCAGGGAGCGGGTGACAAACACATTGCCCAGCGTGGCCTCATTGAATAGGAAGAGGGAGGACGCGGAGACAGCAGGAGAGGAATGAGCTGTCCCAGCCTAGCCATACATCCTCCCCAGCACCTCTCTTCCTGCTTGGAGGGAAATAAATGAAGTCTTCAGGCACACGGAGACTGGAGATGTCCCTTTTCCAACACCGAATGTACTCGGGATGAGGGGAAATGCCAATTAGAGCCTAGGTTGTAGAGGAAGAAGTAAATTTCCCCTTGATGAGGAACGGTACGGGAAACACAGACGGAAAACGTGGTTCTCTGCGGTTTCCCAGGCTCTTGTCCGGCGGGACCTGCCGGCAGCATTCTCCCATCTCCTCTAGGCTTTGGAGTAACACAAAGCACAACTGACTGGGCAAAGGAGAGCAAACAAAAGCTTTAAAAAAAACTCGTGGAGAAGTAGGGTCAGTTGAGGTTCCCTCTCCCCTGGCTGTGCGGATCGCTGGGAACAGCGGTTGTTTTTCCGCGCTCACCTGCAGCCCCTCTCTGCTCCCCAGCCTGCGGTGCCGCCGCCCGCCGCAGCCTCAAGACCAACCTGTGCAAGTGGTGCGACTCCACGCCGCCGGCCTGCGAGGAGAAGGTGTGCTACAGCAACTGCAACCTCAACTCCTACTGCGAGGACCCCTACGAGATCTGCGTGGCCATATGGTAAGAGGAAATTCCCTCCCCAAGGGGAGACGGGGGGAAGAAGGGGTTCATGTGTGTACCCCTGTGCTTGGATTACTGACCATTGCAGTAATTCAGGATTTCTCTTCCTCTTTCCTTGACTCCGTTATAATTAAAATTACAGTGCACAGTAAAAAAGTCATTCGGTCTGCGCTGTAATGAATACCAGTTTATTTTCTAAATAAATTAAGCTTTTGAGTGCCTGACACAAAGCGTGGCAAGTTTGCTGCAGGACCTATAAACTGCCATAAACCTCTGAATTTAGCTTTACAAGCTGAACCCAAGGGCAAACCAGGAACCCTGACTCCAAACCTATGATGTCCTCTTGCATCAGGTGGGTGAAAACTCAGTTCACATGCAGGGGTGCAGCCAAGGTCAGTCCCCATCTAGAACATGGATATCTGAGCTGGCACCACACCGGGGTTAACCCACTGGGTTTAACCCACCTCTTTCCCATCTGCTGGAAAAAGCCCTTTTCTGCTCGTGCGAGAGGTGCCTGGACAGGAAACACAATCTTGCCTCTCAGGCCAAGCATACACTGCATGGTTTGGCCCGGAAGAGTGTCTCCCCCAGCTTTTTGGTCCCCATGAGCAAAACTAAAAAAACATCCATTTTGAGTCTGCCCAGAGTGATTTTCCTCCTCTTTGCCTTTTAATTTGGCTGCCAGAATGAAAGCCAGCCAAGCACTTATCGCTAGGCTTTATCTCAACCTGCTAATTAGCGTGAATGCTGTATGCCAGCTTTCAGTAGGAGTTTGCCGCAACATAATTGTTGCATTATGGAATTTTAAAAAAGCAAAGCACAACAGGAAACCCAAACAAACAAACAACAAAATCCACCCCCTGCCCCAGCTTCCCCTCCACTCACATGGAGAAGCCACCTTAACTCCTGGGTAGGCAATCCAGCATGTCACTGGGTTTTTCCCATTGACGGCTTACATGTACAGGAAAAAGCAAGGCCCCTGCAGCAGGAATCCCCCTGCCAGGGAACCAATCCCACTGCACAGGATGGAGCTGCACCCTGCATCATGTATCGGATGGGGTGAGGCAGCTACTCAGTCACAAATAACCTGCCAACCCCTCCCAGCATCTCCCATCCCATTCTGAGATTCATCCAGAGAATGAGATCCCTGCAGGTGGGACTCACATCCAGGCCAGCCTTGCTGCTTGCTGCTCACTTCCAGAGGCTGTAGATCATCCAAACTTGTCTTGAGTGGGTATCTCAGTCACAGCAGCAGCTTTAGCCCCATGCTCATGTCCTCCAGGTGCCCAGCCTTGGCAGCCCATGGAGAAGGGATCTCACCTTCCAAGGACTCTTCAGCTGGAGCTCCTCTGTCAAATTACCTGGTAGCCCCAAGAAAATGTGGGGAGCACTGAAAGTAGGGGACTTATTCAAGGAGAGGGTGACAAATTTATGTTCTTTCCTTGGCTTTTATGTCTGTCTTCCCAGCTGACCTCAAAGACACTGTGAAATCTCTCCATACCTTCATCCTCCCACTTTGAACCACCAGGTCAGGAAGCAGAGGCTATCCCTGGAGAAGTAATTAATTGTAATTAAAACTAATTACTGGTTGTCATTTCCTTTGAACGCACCCAGGAGTAGCTGCAATGCTGCAGCCTGTGCAGGGCCACTCGTCCTCCATCACTGGTCCTATAAGTACATGTAAGTAGAATTATACCAGAGCCACAGCAAACAAGTCATTCCCTACACACCTTGAAAGAAATGATCTTAGAATCGGGTTTAAGGTGACACACAGGCGACACAAAGGCTGAGCTGCCAAGCTAATGCTGTGTGGGTTCATTTGTCACATGCAGGAGACAGGACAATGAGAGCATCAGGATCAGCACGCTCTGCCACAACCCCCACCGCCCCATCGAAAACCTCATGGTCCCCAACTACAACACCTCGCGCTGCATCATGAGCCACCAGCCCAGCGAGGACGGCATCATCTACATCTGTGGCTGTGTGGACGAGCAGGAGTGCAACGACAAACTCATCTTTGAAAACCACACCAATGGTGAGTTATTTATGAGGGGAGCAGCATCCCATGCCAATGACAAATCCCTTGTATTTCCAGCACAGTAGGAGATGCAATGGCAGAAGGGGCTCTTTCACCATCTTCTTTGAACTGCCCATATAAAAGCCAGTTAAAATCTCCATCCCATTACTGAGCCCAGCATTTTGTCTGTGGCCAAAGCATTCCTCCCCACGATACCTCCAGCCTTTGCCTGGAAACGTTAGGTGATGGAAAATCCACCATATCTCTCAGTGGGCTGTGCCTTCAGCACAGGGTGAATCAACTGTGGAACCCAGGAGCTGATGTAACCCAGCGTGAGTCAAAAGCTCTGAAAGCTTTACATAAATCGCGTCAGAGCAAATCCTGCCCCAGAACACACCCACGGGAACTGCTGGCACCCCCCACGGATACAACCCAAACAGGTGGAGGTGCTGGGGTGCAAGGCTTGGCATGCAGGGAATTCTTGCAGTTTCTCCTGGGAAGGGACGGCAGGAGCCGCCCCGGTGCTGAGCCCACATGTGAGCGTGGCTTGGCTCGCTGCTGCACACAGCTGGAGATCCAACGGGAGCTGTAAATCCACAGGAGGGAAAACTAATAGGCAGCTTGTTTCTGTACCTCAGGAGGGTCATATACTTTAGAAACATTTCCAACCAGATCCTGAGCCTTTGGGGGCTTATCCAAACCTCCCCAACGCCAAGTGGACCAGGTTTATCCAAGTGTCCATCAAGAATCTGACCTGTAACAAAAGCAAAGTGAAATGCCTCCAATTTTCCATAATCACAGAACAAGGAGACGCTGAAAATGAGCCTAAGCAGAACCTGCACGCCAGTGGCATTGCTTCTCCTGCAACATAAGGAAAAAAGAAAAACATCACATGAAATGCAAATTCTCTGAACAAACAAGCCACTTTAATGGAGGCAAATGATGCTAAATTTGGCGGTTCTTTGCTGCCTCCCCAGCCAAACATAACAGGTACACACACTTCTAGGGAGAGATAGTCAAATCCCAAAGCCGATGCCGAGAGATGCAATTTCACACAAAAATGACAACTGGCTCATTGGAAATGCCGCCCCCAGCGAAGGCTCCGTATCCAGCCTCCTCCTGCCAGCCGGCGCAGAAAGTGCTGGAAGCAGGAGCAAGGGCAGTGCAAGTCTCTAACAATCCTCTCCTCTTTGATATGGGCCCTGGGACCGGCTTGGGCAAAGCCAGGCTCACAGACCCCATTCTTTACAACCTCTTCTTCTGCTTTAAGGGATCATTTGCATTCTAAATACTAACCTATGGTCACATTCAATGGTACAGACAATTCCTGAGCAGAGAAATATCTAACAGAGATGAGCACTTCTGCGGCAGCTGAAGCAGGCAGATTTTGTCCTGTTTCTTGACTCCTTAAGTTCTGCTTTCGGGTCTGGGCTGCTGGGGGGCATTGCCCTCACACTGGGGCTGCAGGGGACTCCATCAGAGCTCAGAGACCATGCTAAGGAACACACAGAGCCGTAATTTCCTAAAGCTGTGCACGCAGGAGCCCAGTTGACACCTTGAGAAGATGCTGGGTAGGATGGAGCATGCCAAGTCCTTTCCACCTCTACTCCAGCTGAGCCCAGCCCTGGAGGTCCATATCCCCTCAGCAGGGATGGATAGATCCACTCAGCAATGCTCAACAAGATGTGGGTTTACAGACCTGTGGTTATTGCCAGAGCAACTACATTTGCTCTTCTTGGAAGGGGTCTAAGCCTTGCTGCAACCCCTGTGTATCAAAAGACTTCCATCAGGAAGAGGCATCCTTCCTGAAGTAATTTCCTGAAGTTGTGTTAACTTCCCCTTTTCGAGACTTGTGCACGCAACTCCGTTAAAAAGATCTTCTCTTTCTTCAGTTTCAAAGATGGGATCCAAAGCATCGGGTAAATCCATTAAAGCAGTAGGTGATATCCAAGCCCAACACTTTCCAAAATAAACATATTCCTGAGTTAGTTATTGATTTATATCAGTTTAGGTTGATCTTGTGGTTTAAACCTGATGCCTATTTTAGAAACGCTTTCACAGCCTCACAGAAATTAGCTGCAGCGCATTTTTTTGAAATTTGCCAAGGAAAATAGCTAAATGCTCTGTTTTTCCAGAACCTGAATTATGATCTGCACACACTGAGGTCAAGCAGCGAGAGTTTTGCTTATGGAATGATTCTTATCCCTCTTCCCCTGGGTTATTATACTTGGCAGAAAAACCTCTGAGTAAGATTTTACTTGAATATCTCTACTGAAGTCAGCATGTATATTCCAGGAATCGCAAACATCAAAGGATCAGACAATTATATGTTGTGTGAGGGTTATGGCTTTGTGTGCGTGTCCTCCCCCCAACAATGTGAAGGCCAACAGGGGGTTTAAAAGAAACAAAACAAATGCAGCCATGCCCTGGTGATTTTTGAGGCTGCTCGTGTAACAGGCTGAGGAAGGAGATGCCAGCACTGGCAGGCAAGCGCTGAAATGATGCTCCTGTGTGCTAAGTATCCTGCAAAGCATCCCGGCACTCCCCTGGGCTGGTGGTCCCGCACACTGCCCACCCCCAGCATCCCACCTGGCTCTCTGTCTACCACAGGGGTCCAGCAAAGCTCCAGCCCCAACCCCCCTGAGAGATTTGCTGTGTTCGAGCCTTGCCTTGAATTTATCACTCCTATTTCCAGCCCAGCTCCCTTAGCCATGAGCACAAGCAGTGCTTGGGACCCCCAAAAGGTCCTTTGCAGTCTCTTGTGCCACAGTGCCCCATCCAAGTGATGCTGGCCTGTGATTTCTGTTGATAAATGGAGCTAAATTTGAGACCAAAACCGGTCAGCCCCCCCTTGCTAAGCGCCTACATGTGGGTTCTGTGCCGGGATGGGCCCTCGTGCGGCCCCGCAAAGGGCTGCGCTCCATTAACAGCTTTGTATATTTTCCTCCTCCGCGTGATGAAAACGAGCTGTGGCAGACCCGCAGCAGCAGCACCTCGCCTTTGCTTTCCTCCCCTCAGGCTACTCCATGCTGCAGAGCAAAGAGGTGATCCCAGTGGCTGCCATCAGCCTCCTGCCCCCGCTGCTGGTGGCGGTGATGATCACGGTGATATTTTACCTCTGCCGCACGCAGAAGCGCAAGAGAGCCAAGGCGTGGGGTGGGAAACAGGGACAGCCCCCGGCGCTGGCGGAGCCGGGGAAGGCAACCGAGCGGGAGGAGAAGTTGTCCGTGCTGATGGATGAGAGCCCAGCCGGCACCAGCCCCGGCTGCGCCGGCAGCCGCCCCGCTGAGCTGCTCCCCATCGAGCTGGACGAGATGGTGGGCAAAGGGCAGTTCGCAGAGGTGTGGAGGGCCAAGCTGAGCCACAGCCGCTCGGGGCAGTACGAGACGGTGGCCGTGAAGATCTTTCCCTGCGAGGAATACTCCTCCTGGAAGAACGAGAGCCAGATCTTCACTGACACCAGCCTCAGGCACGACAGCGTTCTGCAGTTCCTCACTGCCGAGGACCGGGGCACGGGGCCCCGCCGGGAGTACTGGCTCATCACCGCCTACCACAGCCGGGGCAACCTCAAGGACTACCTCTCCCGCCACGTGCTGAGCTGGACGGACCTGCAGAAGATGGCTGGGTCCCTGGTGAGCGGGGTGGCCCACCTCCACAGCGACTACACCACATGCGGCCGTCCAAAAATCCCCATCGCCCACCGCGACATCAAGAGCACAAACGTGCTGGTGAAGAACGAGCAGGAGTGCGTGCTCTGCGACTTCGGCATCGCCATACGCCTCGACCCCTCCCTCACAGTGGACGACTTTGCCAACAGTGGGCAGGCAAGTATGACCCACCCACCCTCTCTGGAGGGGCCTTTGCCAGCCACCCCCATGTCCTGTGGCCAAAATCCTCACCCACCGCTGCTGACGCCTCTCTCCTCTCTGCGGGCAGGTGGGCACCGCCAGGTACATGGCCCCAGAGGTCCTGGAGTCCAGAGTGAACCTGGAAGACCTGGAGTCTTTCAAGCAGATGGATGTCTACTCCATGGCCCTCGTTTTGTGGGAAATGGCCTCCAGATGTGAAGTGGTAGGAGGTAGGAGCATCGCACAGGGGCTCCTGTGTGCCTTTTTGCTCCCTTACTGCCACATCCCTACTGATGGCACAAGACGTGACTTGGGCTAGCCCAGGTCTCTGCAGGGCTGCCACAAGTTGGTGACAGATTCCCCTGCTCTGTGTGCCATGGCTTAAGGGGGGTGGCTCAGGGGTCAAGGAGCAGGACAGGACCCTATGGGGACATCTGATCCAGCCCCTGCTCAAAGCTGAAGGGCTGCCAAGTCCCCTGGAGACTGTGCTGGTGATGCAAAGCAAACCAAGCTGGAAGAGCCAAAGGTGCCTCCCCCTCCTCAACCACTTTTTTTCTTCAGACAACACCAGAGAGCTTATGCTGCAATGGGGACTCACAAACCCCAGCCTCTGACAGTGTGACATCCCCTGTTACTTCGCAGAGCCACACCCTGGCATCTGAAATTGTGTGTAGCAAAACATTTCATAAACTGCCCTGGTGTTAGCCCCTGCCCGCCTTCTGCCTGCTCCCCTTTCCCTTCCTTCTTTATCCCACCTACTCAAAATACAAGCCCATAGAGCTGCAGGAACATCCAACCCTTGGCCAGAAAGCTGCTCCATGGTTGGCAGTGGGAGGCCCTTGCCTGGCTCAGATGCCCCATGCATCCTTTGTACCCAAACCAGCATCCCAGGCCATCCCCCCCACTCAGATCTCACCCGCATTCACATCCGGGCAGGAGCTGGCAGAAACCAGGGTGGCCTCTCACCTCTGCCAACAGCCAGTTTTTCTCTTTGATCTCCCATGACATGGGGTTGCTCTTCTGGAAGGGCCATTTCTCCTCTAACCCATTCCATGCCTGCAGCAGAAATTTGGAAACTGGTGTCATAGTCACCCCTCCCATCTTTCACCAGCACAACTCCTTTTGCCTGCTCTAAATAAGTCACACCCAAAGACAAACCATGGCCTTTGTACTGCATCTTTAGGGTTCAGAGAGGAGGTCAGACGGTTCCTCGGTGCTGTCTCTGAAAAGAACCTTTATGTGAAAACCCAGCACTACATTTCTGTGTTCAAATTCTCAATTGTTTCCAGATCTGCTTATTTTTTTGTAGACTTAAAAACAAATCCATTCTCATCCGGCGGGCCATACCAAAACAAAGCAGGGAATGCATTAGAAACATCCTGTAATGCTGCTGTTGCTTCCTTGCAGAGGTAAAGAATTATGAGCTGCCTTTTGGGTCGAAAGTCCAGGAGCAGCCTTGTGTGGACACCATGAGGGACATCGTGCTGCACGGCAGAGGCCGGCCTGAGATCCCGAGCAGCTGGCTCGTGCACCAGGTAAGCTGGGAGCAAGTGGTTTAGAAAAGAGCAACACACATTGTCCCTCCTCGCTAAACCAGACTGAAAAATTAAATTTATAGTCAAAGGAAAAATGGACAGAACTCCTGGGATCTACTTTCAGCTCCACTGTGGGTGGCTGGGCCCACACAAGTCCCACTGGACTTACTTCCTCGTTGCACAAAAGCCACCAGCCATGGGTACGGCAGAATGTGTTGAGCAACAGCTGTGATCAGGAAGCTGTGAATGCCAGGTGAGGGGTTTCAGCTCCCTGAGGATAACAGCAAAATGGAGCACTCCAGTGCAGCTCTTCTCATGAAACAGGAAATCTTTGGAGTTCACCCCACTTCTCCCCTAAGTACCTTGTCTGGAAGGCTCAGGAAATATGCAGTCCCTCACACACAGCCATTCGCAGCAGGCACAGAGGGGAAGGGAGCTGCAGCCAGCCTTCTGCCTGCTTGGCTGTGGAGGTTTCAAGCTCAAAATTACCTTTAACATGAGAGAAATTTCAATTTCTACAAGGAAGAGCAAACCAGGAAGCATGTCCTTCATGTGAAACACTCAGGAAAAGTGAGTGAAGCTGAGAGCAGGGACTCTGCAAGGCTCAGGGCTTGTCAAGGGAGGTCTTTCACCAGCCTTCAGAGGGTCTGAAAGCAAAGCATGTCAGCACAGAGGGCATAACCCAGTGTTCTAGAACAGGAACATTTTAGCAGTGCCAAAATGTGCTCTGTTGAAACCACCCACAAGCACACCCAGAGCAACCAGCTACAGAAACAGGGCTCCCTCCTGGCCCTGACAGGGTCCTCTGCCCCAGGCCAGTGCTTTCTGCCATGCACTAAGGACACGAGGGATAACAGGCATGCTGATCACATCTTGCCTGACTTTGGTACTTCTTGAATTTCACATGTCTTATAGAAAAACACCATCCGCTGATCAACACTCCCATTCACCTGAAAATCAATCTGGGACATTGAGCCTGCTGGCTTTCAGTGCATCATTTTGCAATATCTACCTGTAAAACACATTGCCTCTGCTCCCACTCTGCCCCGCTGGCACACAGAGGCAGGCTTTGCAAAGGGAAAGAAAGAATTTCTCAACCTTAGGAGACCACACGTTCCCTACAACATCTCCTCTCAAAACCATATTTGTCCAAAGACTCACAGCTGACCTGACTGCAAACAGCATCAAATGAATCCCGCAGGACCCCCAGGGAGTTTATCAGTCAGTGAGTCCATTTCTGAAGCTCACCCAGCCTTTTTTATTGACAAAGGCAAATACAGGAACTTCAATCAGCAGTGCCAGATATTTGAAGCCTTTGAGTATTCATCTCAGACATTCACCTCCCAGGGTCTCCGATAAACTTTGAAACCACAGGAAAAATATAGAGGCTTGGGTTGTCAAAAATCACATTTTGATAGAGTTTGAGCATTACTGTGCTGTTTTGAGGGCTGAAGGGAGGCTGACTGCAGTCACCTCCCAGAAATAATGTTGCTGTAGTTGGGCTGGTCTAGCAGGCAAACAGAGCAAGGCTTGTAAGGTGGGAACTTTTATTGGACCATCTGATGGTCACTGGGAAGGGGAACAGAAAAGCCACGCTGTGTTGCTGAAAGTTTTTCTCTGACTAATCTCTGCTGGTGTAATAAACATCTCCTTACAAGCCTGGCTTTACAGCATCTTCCGGGCATTTTGCAACCGTTCTCCCCAGGATGAGGAATTGGGCAGCACCATCTGCTGGGAAGCAGCAGAAAGCCACCGGCTTGTGCCACTCCGGGGGTCCAGGCGGGCTTTCTGTGGGAGGAAGGCTTGGCTGACACCGAGAAAGGGTGACAAGTCGCTCACCTGAATGGGAGACACCCACAGACTTTCCCACCAGTGAAAGTTAGTTTGCTGCAGAGCTCCAAATGCTACTTCCATGTTTCAACCATCAGGATTGCTCTCAGTCAAGCAAAGACCATGGTTTGATTTTCAGCAAGTGTCAGCACTAATTTCCCCGACTGACACACCCAATAGCAGCTTCCGGGCAATTGCTTGCAAGGCCCCACAACAAAGTCAGCTGAAGAAATTCATCCCCAGTTTCCCAGTTAACTTACAAACCCCTTAGGTCTGTGCTTCTACCCTGTTTCGCACCCCACCACATTTAAAAAAAAAAAAAAAAAAAGGTTTTTTAGGCCAGGTAAATTCCTTAATCTGGTTCACAAAGCAGCTGAGCAGACTGATGTACTGGCACAACCAGAGGCTGGTGCAGGACAGGAAGGAGCTGTGGAAGCTTAAGTCAGTATTGCCACTAAAAATACACTTGTACAACTCAGCGTCCTATGGAATCTTGGAAAAACAGGTATCAAATATAAAAGCCAAACTAAGTCCATTTTGTAAGCCAAACAAGATGTTTCAGTTATACCATTCAAAAGAGCATCATCACTACAAGGCAAACTGCAAATAAGTGTTATGATTTCAGGAAAAAATAAGTACAGAAAATCCTGGATGTCCTGTTTGAGAACAGGCTGACTTTAAAAGCTTCACCTAAGCTAGCTCATTTTTGCATGTAATCAATTATCCTCAAATCCTTTCAACTAAGCTAATAAATGAGTGACGTCAGAGGTGCTGAAACACACCATCTGTCAGTTTTGCTGTACGAGCCTGTTCTCTCCAATCTGTGTCCATTATGGAAGATTTAGTACAGTGAACCTTAGCAGAGAGCAGTGAGTTCTGAGTAAGGTGCAGAAGGGTGGATGGCACTGACCCTATATTTCTGTAGGACTTGGATTTTCCTCCTGTGTGGGTCCATATGAGACCTTAGGGCTCTCTTAATTGCAAATTGTGAAATACATAAAACCCACTGAAAAACATGAAGCTTTATTTAGAATAATGATTTTTCCACTGTGTTCCAACTTTAGTTGACAATGATGCCAAGAGCAATAGCACATGATGGAATTACATGGGCGAGGGAAGGTTCAACACAGCTTCTGGTGCTAGCTGTGTTACTAGCTAAAGAGTGGGAAAAGCACCAGCTGAATACTACCATTTATTTTGTTTCTAAGCCCAAAATATTGTGACTCTTTTCAGAGCCCTACACAATTGGATGAAAAAAGATAGCTTTCTGGGAGACGTAGCTGAGAGGAACTCCATGTGCTCTGGAGTAACTGGGAAGCACCCCATCCCATCTCAACTGAAACACTGTTTTGTTATAAGAGAACGAGGTTCAGCTGCACACTGCAATGAGTGTTTGGCATGGCACACCCTTTCAGAATGCCACTAAAACAAGAAGTCAGATTTAAGAAATTATTTCCAAACCTACCTTTGAAAACCACCTCTCACCGCTCCCCCCCCCCGCCACCCCATCCCCTCTCTCCAGGTGTAACAGGCAGGACGCAGCTCAAACCCAGAGGCCTGGGCTCAGACAGCAGCCTACAGGTCACCATCCACACCCCTCCTGTCCCTCCTGATTTTAGATGCTCTGATCCAAATGAGCAAGGCTGAGACAGGAAATAAAAAGGGGCTGGAAGGAAACAGGCTCTAAGTCTCATAGCCAACACAAGCCAGTTTCCAGGGAGCATGGGGAATGTTTGGGAACACATGCTGGGGGAGCTGAGGCTGCTGCTCTAACACAAGCAGTGCCAGTGGAAGCATCAGCACTTCCACAGCTTACCGAGGCTGGTTCCTCTTGTGCTTAAGCTTGGCCAAAAACAGCCTTTAAGCAGGTGGCTGTCAGAAGCGTGGTAAACCACTGAGACTGTGTTAGATCCTCTTCTTCCTGCCTTCTGATCCTAATTTCAGCCCTTCTGACTGCAGGGAATGCGCTTCCTGTGCGACACCATCACAGAGTGCTGGGACCACGACCCCGAGGCTCGGCTCACGGCCCACTGCGTGGCTGAGCGCTTCAACCTGATGGCACAGATGGATTGTGATGACATCCTCAACAACAATATGGACAACGAGGCCAGCAAAACAGCTTCTCCAGGTGGGGAGCACCAGGACAGTGATGGGAGCAGAAACATTCAGTGATGCAGCAGGCAAAAGTCCTCATCACGAGGAACAAGAGCATAAGGGAGAAGCATTTAGCTCATGGGGGAAAAAAACCTCACTGTTTTTCAAAATGGAACTAAGATCTAGTACATAAATTATTTATAAGATCTGTTTCCTCCCACAGATACAGTGAACTGTGGAATCAATATTTTGGTTAAAGTGCCACATTATTGTATGAACTGACTTTGTACTTACTTAAAATGTATAATGATGCAAAGCGTTCCTTTTATTATTTTTTAAAATAATAATGTTTAATCTTTTATTAATAAGCACCTGAATTCCACGTCTATCTTTTTTAAGTCCTTCCATACTGTCATCATGAGTTTCTTTTCTAACTTATTCTGCAGTGATCAAAACAATTTTCCTTTTTTAAATGGCCTATACGCACACACAAAATCCATCGTAGCAGCAAAAAAAGATACCACGAGATGTACCACACCCTAAATGGAAGAAATGCTGACATCCAAGAAAATCTCTCATTCAACATTGTGCAAAGATCCACAATAATCCAGTTTGTAAAAGCCTGATACGACGCAACTCCAACATACCTTTTCTCACTGGGAAATTCCTGGGTGAACTGATAGTTCAGGTGGGTGTGTGAAGCTTCTTTGAGAGAGAAAAAAGAAGTCACCAGTGTAGACATGGTTGCTTCACCCTAAAAACTCTCCATGCAGGATATCTAGACAACCCTTTCCCCCATCAGACCAGCCTCCAGCCACCTCTAGCCAGGTCTGTGTCACAGTAACAGCGTCAACACAAAGGTGTTGGCCAATTCTTCTTGCAACTCTCACACCCCTCTGCTGGGTTACCCCACCTGCGGCAACACGATCAGACTGAACTGAGACCTTTATTCCCATGATCACCAGATCAACCCAGGCTGCCTCTACTCCAGAAGCAATTAAGGAAAGGTAAGTCACACCTTGCACTGAACGCTGGTACTGGGCAAATCCCTCCATCCTTGGGATCAAAAACCTCAGGTGCTGCTCCTAAGCCCTGCAAGCCCATACCTGACACCTACACAGAGCTGTATTTTTCAGGACAGCATGCGAGAGGAATGCATTGCTTGCCACCACACAGCTGCGTGGATCAGCCCAAAAAGACAGAAAGGGAGCAAACCTTCCAAGTTTTCTACACACAAGTTTTCTATAGCTGAGGCTCCCCGATGTGGAGCAGGCAAACAGATCTGCAGGGCTGGTTTGGTTTTCTGAAGTGCTCAGCTATGACAGCACCAACCCATATAAAAACCTCTTCTCTAGCGATTGTTTCCACCTCCTTGGACTGTTTTTACAGCTGCTAAATTAAAAGCCTAGAACCAAATTGTCTCTAAACACTTCAAAGGACAGAAGGGAAACGAATTAGGTTGCATGAAATCTAAATAACAAAAAATTTGCTTAGCTACCACTTATTACACCTGCAACTGTGATCACACCTGTCATTCTCAGTAATCTTCACCTGGCTGCTACCTCCTGACACCTTACAATTTTTCAGGTTAACCCTTTTCTCTTGAAGCACACCCTCCCCAGTTCCCCACAAATACACACCTTCCACCCAACTGACTTCAGTCTCATTTCTTAACTGTATTAACCCCTGCTCTGGCACAAGAGAAACAGAGCATGGGGCAGCTTTTCTGTCATGGAGATAAAAATCTACAGGAACAAACCAAACTCCCCCTGCCCCCAGCTGCCCAATCTTTCATTCCCATAGTATTTTGTGCAGAATTTCCATACCGAGTTCTGCACCAAGTTTTTTGGACACACTGATGAGTATGTTCACTTGCTCTTCCAAGCTCAAAAGGATTTACAAGACACTCTGACCTGTTCTTCCCACAGGTGACAGGGATAGAGGGGGATCAGCCTGTGCAAACTAGACATTGAAGGCTGCATCTCTGATTCTGATGGCTGAAATCCAAATTCTCCAGGGGAGACAGACTTCATCCTTGGCTTGAGTTCATATTATAAATATGCTGAAACACTTTTTTTTTTCCCCCCTACCCATGCCTAAAATCTTGAACAACCCGATTTGCATAGTGCATTTGTTTCCATAAAACACAAATCCATCAGGATTACACACCTGAATGCCTGCGTTAAACAGGGGTGACTTGTCACACTCTTGCTTTCCATGAGCAGCAGGCTGCACAGCACCTCTAAAGACAGCCACTTACTTAAGATCCAAGATCTGTTTATGATTAAGGGAGCCTAAAACCACTGAGATCAATGAAAATTCTGCTCTTAGCTTGAGTGGGGCCCAACCAAGCCAAGAAGACAGAAGGTAACATAAGCCAATGTCCTATTTTGCCATGTTCCCTGTTGGAACACACTGTGGTTCTAGCAAGTATCCACACAGGAAGCAGCACTGAGCCCTTCCCTTTGCTCCAGAAGGAACAGGATGGAAACAACATCAGTTATGCAAGAGAATCAAATCTGGTCAGAGTTAAAAATACATCCATTAGTCCGCAGGGTGCTTGCCACTCTCAGAAGAATCACAATTACAATTTAAACTGGCTATTCGGTGGCTAGCTTTTTTCTTTTTAAATTGTTTTCAAATATATCCTTTGTTTCTAGAAGCAGAAATTTGCATCATAACTAAATCCACACCAGGAACCATTCCAGTTGTGGTGATCACTTAAGCAACAGAAGGCTTTATCTTCTTTTTTCCTAGAAACATCTCCATGTTAAAAGAAATCATTTCATGGATTTTATCAAAATATTGCTTCGGCATTAGGTCTATTTTTACACAACAAAATTATTAACAGCTTTCTTAGTGTGAAACCACAAGCGTACCAGATAAGGGAGGAAGAGAAATAACTTTAATAATAGTATTTTATAAGGAACACAAATGGGTTTATGGTCAACATGGGAGCTTTTCAGTCTCATTTACAGCCATCACCTTGACAAATTCCCAAATCAAAATTTTAAGGTGAGTTTAGTGACTGACTCATAGGTCTGTATTTTAGTAAGCTTAAGTTTGATCCCTGGAGTATGCTCAGCTGAAAAATGTTTGGTTTTGCTCTGATCACTGCAATATTAAAAGCTGGACCTTGCACCACAGCCCTTGGTGTTCGTTTAAAGCAAAATGTGCCACATGACACAGATAAAACAACTATGAAACGTATACAGGGTTAATCTGTTTCTCTACCAGCCCCAGTTTGGTGCAGGTACTGATGAACCATGGAAGAATTTCACACATTGCCACCATGGTTCCTACCCCAAATCCTGGAACTGGCCAAGGAGCACTCCCCAAATGTGCCGCAGGCCCAGAAACAAGGAGGAACTAATCCCACTGTTTTAATTTTTATTTTTATTCCTGGTTAAACATGAAAATGCCCGATGGATATCCAAAACTATCACAACATGATGGTTGTATAGAATATCACAAACAAGACAAGCAGGGCCTAAAACATTCTTCTGCTGGAGAATAGTTACCACTCAAGCACACAGTGCCAAAATATCTCACTTTTGGGACCAAGGAAAGCCCAGACAGATCTCCAGCATGAAAGAAAACAACCACCTACTCTTTCCTGGTCACCTGATCTCTAGGAAAGCAGACAGAACAAATGAATCATTTTGTAGCTTTATTATCCCCCCCCACTTCTCACAAATGGACTATGACTCGCATTGAGATCTCAGTGCATTTCACAGCAAAAAAAAAAATACAAGAGGATCAAAACAGTTGTGCATAAACCCAACCTTTTTTTTTTTTGCATGATTTACAGTTTGTATTGAAAGTTAACATGGTTATTTAAACCTTCTGATGCATTCTTACACTTGCATCTTCTCTGTGGAAAACATCTTACCAGATCACACAGTTGTGAGTTCTCATGATGCTGGATCAGGTGCAGCCATTGCCATGGCTGGGAAGTGGCAGATAATGTTATATACACTGATTGGAAGACTACATCAGAAGAAAAAACAGATTAAGGCACCACTGTTGGAAAAATTAAGGTAGCTTGTAGTTACAACAATAACGAAAGCCATAGTAAGTACTATTCTTAATTGCCAGCAATTCTTAGACTTCAATAAAATAGTTATAAAAAGGAGAAAAAAAAAGAAAAAAGGATGTTTGTACCTGAATACAGTTTCCTGATACCTGATTGTGTTTCAAATCAATACCCAGTCCTCAGTATAATCAGTTGTTTGTTTGGGGTTTTTTATGGTAGTATGAAAAACCAGGACCTACAGTCCATGTATTCAAGGTCACGTTTCACTGCTTTGCTCTGAACACCACCACAGAAGAAAAAGAAAAAAAAAACAACAACCCAAAGGACAGTTTGTAACACTGATACTTCATCTCTGAGACAATTAGATGGGCAGAGAAATTTAAATACAAAACTGTACGTTTTCTGTTCATTTTGAAAGCCTTAGTCCTCAGGAAGAGAAGTTGGAGGAGAAAAAACAGGCCAGATCTCATTATGTTATAACTTGAGAAAAACCAGTCACTCAAAGAGATTTAATAAAATTAGAGTTGAAAAGTGTTCAAATTACTTTTCCAATTCAAGTCAATTATTTCAAGTATATTAAAATGTTTCAGCGGAAAAATTTCTCCATGGTTACACTTCTAATTGCTTTTATAAATCCATAAAAAAGAAAAGTAGTCTCTACGTACATCCCATATTCCTCCAATGCATGCACGCGTTCCTCTCCGAAGAAAAGGTCGTCATGATCCAATTGTTTCTTAATACTGATTTCAGGCACATCTTCCAAACACCCTTCCAGTTTTCGCCACGAAGGTTAATTACTGGGCATAAAAGCAGCAATTTTTTGTTGCTGTTGTCTACATGTGTACTGAGGAGGTTTCAGTGATTAAAGAGCTTGACACAGATTCCAAAAGAGTTTCTATGTCACTCGGAAATCCAACAGGTTCCTTCTTCTCTCAGGCAGCTTTTGCAATCTGGTCTACTTAGACGAATCTTACACAATGCAGATAAAATCTCTTGGATCATACAAAAAAATAAGTTGGTTGAATGTACCTGGCAAGTTTGTCTCTACAACTTGGATTTTTACCTTTTTTTTTTTAATAGCTTTAAAGTGCCCTAGTATAGTTATTTCTTTATACTCATTTAAACTTGCACAATTACATAAAAAGGGGACACTCAGTGTGATTACTGTGTTCTGAGAGACAGAGGAAAAGGAGAGGAAAATCAGAAACCTCATCTTAAAGCAGCTTTTTTTCTAGTTACTGTCCGTTTGCTGAGTTTGTGCGGCAGAGACTGTTTTCCAGAGGGGTTTATGATAAACCCAGCCATCTCCCTGCAATTTAAAGAGAAAGTATGGTTATAATAAAGACACTGCCCTGGGAGAACTGCCTTCACACAACTATTGGACTGATGGCTGTGAACAGCAGAGGGACAGAGCTGGTATCTTTAACTCCCACAGATTCAGGCAGAGAGATAAGCACTGCAGGCTGCTGACACTGCTTCAGAACACGTGCAGGCTCCCACCGAGCCGCCGCGCTCTCTGGGAGCTGACTGCACGTGTAATTAACCCAGTCAAAAAGCCACTCTTCTCAGGTGTGTGATCCAAATTACTTGAAGTAGCCACATAAGCAGCCAGCAGAGAGGCAGCTAGCCAGGATTCTCAGCTCTATCGCAGCCCAACTGCTTACCCAAAAATGAAGTGCCGAGGATCACGTTTAAACATTTTCTGAGTACATCTGTATCTTGGACTAGCAGCAGAATTTCATCTTTTGTAAATCTAACAATACTAACTAGACAACTATCTATCTTTGAGCTAATTATACTAACACAGCTTTAGAGAACAAAAACCGTCATGGGAGCTAACAGATAGTCCTGAACTTGACAAAACAAACCTGGAAGAAGAAGAAAGTTCAAGAAAAAGAAACTTTTTAGTCTATGTTCTAAACCCTTACTAGCTCACAGATATGGGAAGAAGAGGGGGAATTACATTACGGAAGTGCAACAGATAAAGCTTTCACTGTAAGGAGAATCTAAACTACTACAGCATAAATTTTACTCAAGAACTCTCCTGTTGCAAAGGGCTCAGCAAAGGTCTCTACACAAGCAAGGTCTCACCACACGGATCACAAGAAAAGCCTGTTTCAGAGTTATCATAGCAGCATCCCCCAATCCTCCTGGGCAGGCTGCAGTTCACCTTGTTAAAAGTCTTATAATAAGTCTAATATTATTACTACTACTATTACTGAAGTACAGGTTAAGACACTGAACAAATAAGCTCTAACCAAAATGTAATGCAGAACAAAAAAAGTGGTAAGTTGAGAATGAACTCACATTCCTTCTTGCTAACAATAACATGTTGGGTACATACATGCACAACCTCAGCAAAATTAGTACTACTGATTATTTTCTTTGAGCATCTACTGTTACAGTCTGCTTACATGTGTATATGCAAAGCTATTTTCCATGTGCCATTGAGGAAGTGCTTGGTAAAAGAAACTGGACCAGAAAACTGGCAAACATTTTGATGCAAGGGAATCACAAAATCCAAGCATTTGGAAAGTGGAGAACAAAGTCACACCTTTACATGCTTAGGAATTCTTATGTCACCTGACTCCTCTGGATCCCACAGAGCTAAACTGTAACATCTACGGCCAAATACTCTATTCTGACAGGACACAGACCCATATGTGCACCTGGTTGCACAACAGCTGTGCTTCTGCCTTCATTAACAGCAGCTAACTGCTTGGGAACTTACATCTTTAAGGAAGTATTTAGTACACCAAGGTGTTTCTGTTTCAGCACGAAGTCTCTCTTCATTCCTCTGCCGTTCTTCCAGGGCTCGCTTGTGCTCTGTAGCCTTATCAATGTCTCCATCCCGCAGAGACTCTGTCACATGCTGCCACAGCCTCCTATAAAATAAACTGGTAACTTTACTGTTCCAAAGGTTTCCCAGGCCGCCACCTCAAACTGCAGGATCACTGCTAGTAGCTCTTGTGGAACAGGAACACTCTCCACTTATACATGACAAACCTGCCCAGGTGAGAGCATTGCAGCGCAGGTGAGGGCTCATGGCCAAGTCATACAGCTACAGGAGCAACTGGGAGCATGTAGGAATGGCTCTGAGGTTCTGTCAGTGCCAATCTAATGTCTGTTTGCAAACCCTTTAAAACTCCTATGGAAGTGTTATTCAGTGAGCAGCTTCTTGTGAGGATGTCAGGAGCTGCCCTGCTGTGTAGCTGATGGGCAAAAACAAAACTAAAAGGGAGCTTCTGTTCTGGTAAGCACTTTGTGAACTCAAAAAGTCACCTTCTGTTCATAAATAGGAGACAAACAACCATGTGCCTGCACTTGGGTTTTGCACTTTTTACTATGCTCTTGATTTTTATTTTTAAAAAACTTAAAAAATAAAGATCACTGCTGCTAAGCATTAACCACAAATACTATCTACATTTGCAGGTTTTCCTAAGGCACTCACCAGACTGCTTAGGACAAAAAGGGTCAGACAGGAGCCAACACACACTGTACCTAGATTCAAAGGGACCTTGCTTCTCCAGGGGCCGGACTCGTTTTCTTGTCACAGAGAGCTTTGTCAAGTCCACGTACTTGGTCTCCCCATTGCTGTAGGTGAACTCAAGCACACTGTTCCACTCCCCCTGCACTCTGCACACCACTGTGTTCGTCATGTTCTGCTTCACTTCACCTGTGACCCTAGGAAAGAGATTTATTTTTAAAAACCCATGGCTGAAGAAACCTGAAAACCTGAAGACTATTCATTAAATAATCACTCAGTCCTGGATGAGTTTGCAAACTTGTCAAACTGTCTTGAAAAATGTCAGTTATTTGAATTGCATTTGTGTGGAGAAGCTCAAAGAGCAAAGTGACTTTCACTCGCTGCTCTAGTTTTCTTCATGTTACCCAGGAAACTCCATTTTTGGGTTCAGCTTGTTTCAAGCCTCTTAAGGAAACCGAAAATAAAAAAGAAACTAACACAGGCTGATTCACATATAACAAGCAGTTGATCATTTCCACTTGAAGTATCACATCAGATACATAGTTCAGACTAAAAAAAAAAAAAAATTAAACTTTCTAGCAAGAATATATCTCTCTACCTGCTGGCACTTCATCTCACATCTTTACATTTCAACATTCTCCTTGTGTAGGTGGTCTCATTTTCATGTTGCTCTCATAAGCAGCTGACACACAAAGGCAGAAAGCAAAGCAGGAAGCTAGGAATCAGAAGAACTGCTTTTGTTCCCTGTCTCTTCCACAGAAACCTCTGCCAATAACAAGATACGGAAAATGTCTTTCTAACATGCAGTATTTCATTCAAATCATTGCATAATGTTCAAGTATCACCATAATTACACACACTGATGCATATCTCAACTTCAAGACCCGTACAAAGACCTCCTGACACCCACTTCATCCTGACTCAGTTTTTGAGCATTGCTTGGCAAGCAGATTGCCAGTCTTAAACAGAAGTTTTCTCCTAGAAACAAAGAAACAAAAGGGTCTGTGCACTATGCAAACCAGACTTGAGACATTCTTACTTGTAAGGTGCTGCAGGATTCACAAAGGATACTAGCACCAGCTCCAGTTAAACTGCAGAGTTTCCTGTACACAACCTCCCTGAAACCCACTTTCCAGCCCCCCTTCTGCATTTCACCAGCGTTCACACAAAGCACAGGTTACATCTCCTTCCACACTTCCATTGTGAGCAGCTGAGAACAGCTAACTTGCACACTGGCTTGCTCTGATATCCTTGGAACAACTGCATCCAGGAGAGTGGAAAGCAGCACTTCTGTGCTCCCACCTCACACGGTGCCACACTCAGAGGAAAAGGGAGCACAGGACACAAGTGCCACTTCCCTTCTTCCACCCACACTGGTCACTTCCCACTGTGCCTGCACCTATCTGCTCTCCCCAGTCCTCGCATCAAAATAGAGAAATTTATCTCTCAAGCAATGAAACGAGGATCACAGGTCAGACCTTCCAGCACAGAGATACTGGATGCCAGCCAAAGCAGAGCTGAAGGGAATCTCCAGGACAAGGGGAGAAAGCTCACAGCCAGCTCACAGCAGGAGGCAGCTTCCAGAACTTCTGTCACATCATGATCCAGCAGCTCAAACCTAAATTAGCCTCATGAGAAATACCTTAAAAAACCCAGACTGATAAGTATGTGCTACTCACAGTTTTCCATTACAAAAATTTAAGATTTGTTGAAAGAAACATGAGCAATAAAAGCACATTTACAATATTTTTTTGGTGGAAGTTAAGAAGCACTAACAATTACTGAAAACAGCAGAAAGAGCAGCTGACAAGCAAGCAGCCTTAATTTTGTGCTGCTTTGCATCCTGTGACTTCCATGCCTCACCAAAGATATTACATGTGGTGGAGTCCCTGTCCTCCTCCCAGGAGATCTCTGAACAGCTTGAATGCACAGGATGCCAGAGATCAGCCTGGTCAGACTCTACAGTTACTTCCCCACAACTTTAACAGCTTGGTTTTTTCCAGGAGTTGTGTGGTAACAAGACAATACTGACATTCAGTATTTTAATATCAATCACAAAATTCCTGCCTCTGCTCAGCTGAAAGTAAACAAAGTTGTATCACTCACTACTGAGGTGCAGTATTGAACTGCTCCAATAAACTCTCATTACCTGTATTTCTCCAGGTTGCATTGCTCTGACACACAACCACTGCCAGCACTGCAGACCACAGTACCTGCCTGAACCACTATTAGTGACAGAAACCTGCTGGCACTTATTTGTAATCTTGGCATGACTGATACATGTCTAGCTGTTCGTTATCATTATCCTCTATTTCACCCAGCTAAAGAGGACCAAGGAGACAACATCCAGCTGAGCTCTAACAACAAGGGTCACTCTACAAAAAAAATCCATACCATTGCCATAGCAACTCCCATGCACTCTGGGTAACCATGACAACACTGCTGCTTGCCATCAAGAGATTCTTTTGGCAATGTCCAATCATCACCATGTCAGATTTTCAATAGTTACAGTACCTTGAACGGATCTCTCTTTAAAAAGCCTCTACATCCGTTACCAACTTCAGAGGGACAAATAACAAAACAGTTTCCAAAATTAAATCACTGAAGTAAAACTTCCTCCTCTCGCTTATCTTTTATGCCACAAGAGTAGCTATTGCAAAGTGGAAGATACATCATGAGCCATGGGAAAAAAAAACCAAATGATGTGTCACTTTCAAATTGCACCAAGTGAAACAGAACTACATGTAAGCATCAATTCTCCAAATGCCACTGGGACAGGGAAGCTTTGCTTGCAAGTTCGATTCAGAGCATTCATGGAAATTTAAGGAGCAAGATGGGTTTTTTTGTTTTCTTTAAGCAACAAATATGGCCTAACCCTACTGCTTCAGGAAAAGTGATTTAGAGAAGACAGCTGATTTTCTATGACAGCAACCCACATCTAGAAATTCTGATATTTTAGGCTGTTATATATTTCACTATGATTTGCAAAATATTTAATCTAAGAAAGATTTAAATAAACTCTATTCAGTAAATAGCTGAATGCAAAATGCTCTGCAAACATATTCTTTGTGAGACTACTACTTAATATTCTCCTTCCTCATTTAATTGTCTGTATTAGCATGAGGCTAATCTACAGCAGTCTTCCTATAAAATGCCTAAAAAAGAAAACCCTCTTTTGCATCAACTGTGCAGACACTTCCTAGAATCTGCTAGAATCAACCCCAAGCAAACTCTCCCTGGATCTTCTTTACCTGTTAGTTTTTAAAGATGCATACAGGTGAAGAACTACCACTAGAAGAACTACCATTTTTGTCTTTAGAAAAAGGTATTTTTACCTAGATATTTTCTATAAGCTGCTTAGCCTTGATGGTGTTATATTTCTTATACAGAAATCCTACGACAACAATGCCAGCAGAGCACTTACAATGCATGCTGCAAACAACACGCAACCCTTTAGGACAGTGAGATCGACCTCATTTCAAACAAACAAAATGTTCTCACCGATGCAATTTGCCACCGTAGAAGGGCTTGGTGTGAAAGTTAATACTTGCAGAATACCCAGTTTTTGCACAGTTAATGTTGACTTTTCCTCCCAGCTCTACCCAGGGAACAGTTAAAATTGAGCGGGCATATGCACAGGGCAGAGAGAATGTGTACTCCTCCCCATGTTCCAAGAGATGTAAGACACCTGTGTGAAGAAATACAAGAAGCTGTAAATTGGCACCACTTCAGAAAAGGCCCAACAAGTTGTTGAAACAAATCGCCAATAGTACATCTGGCTACCTTTCCTCATAGCACCCCAAACCACAAAAGTGACATTTATTAGATTATAGGTAAAAACATTTTCCTGGAAGTACTAACTTGAGTAATGTGCATTAAGGTTTCTTTTGGGAAAAGACATTTACCCCGAAAATATTGTTCCATAAAGTACAACACTGTGCTACGCATATACTTTTCAGTAGTATACATAAGGGCTGGTCACTCTCTTACTGATGGCTCTGGAACACGGCATGACAAGACTTACACCGACCAAAAGAAATAACAAATGAATTCCCTGAACTGCAGATCCTGAGGAAGGCTAATATTCCTGTTTTCCCTTCCTATAATACACCTTACCCAATCTGAAGACAGGTAGCAGAGACAATTCTCCTTACTGCATCTCTCTGCCGAGATAAACCCAATTCTTTCCTGACAGCAGTTTTTGCAATAAATGTCAGGAATCTCATAAAATACTAGAATTTTTCTTCAGCTTTTAGATAAGTGGGTTTGATTCCTATAAAGAAATCAAAAGCACAAGATCTACCTCTTGCCCTCACAAGAACACAGCACAGCATCTGACTGCTGCCTGCCCCAGCCCACACCTCTGGAGCACAGTATCCCTGGGTGTCTGACATCAACACAAACAACATGGGAAATCCTGAGGAAAGTTATGACCTGATTTGAGAAAGGTCCTGCAAGAGATATCAACCTCAGAAATTACCTGTACAGCCAAAGATGTGCCTTTCACATCTGCCAGGAGGATTCAGTCCTGGCATTCCCTTGGTCATCCCCTTGTCCAGTGTGCAAGTGCCTGGAATCCCCAGGTACTGGGCAATATACACAAGGGACACAGAGTGGGAGAGGCTGTCTCATCTTGTGCAGTAAATACTAATAATTAAAGGGAAATTACAGTTTGAGAGCAGTTACTCTTCTCTGTCCTTAAAGGATTCAATTTTTCTAGTTAAAGAAAATCAAAACGTGCATAGGAAGATTAAGTGCAATACAGGGAAATGCAACAACACTTCTATTTAATAAAGGTCTGATGCAAATTAATTCATAAATATCAGTTTACATTGCAGAAACTGACCTTAAGTTTAAAAGCCAAAATTTTATTTCCAAATAAATTCTGATTTTTGGCAAAGCATAAACCTAATTATTTTGTTCTTCCACAAGAAAATTTGCTGTTTACAATGACAGCTTGTATCTTCTGAATATAACATCAAATTTGCTATCAAATTAATACTATTTTAACATATTTCTGAAATTAACAAAGGACAGAATTTACACTTACCCTCGCCAACCATTGTCACTCCTATTGACATTCCCAGGAATTTACTTTTTGTCCAGACGTGGGCGTTGACACACATCTTCCTCTCTACACACTCAGCATAAAACCCTGAGACAGGAGGATGGTGGGACACTTGCTCAGCTACAAATTTCACCGTGTAATAGTCCGGCTCTGCCTGGCCTTCCGGATCTTTAGACAGAGTTACTTGCTCCGAGAGGGAGTGAGCAGAGGAGCTGGTGGCAGCGTCGGTGGCCACGTCGCTCTTGGGCATCCTCCAGGAGCAGTGGAAGGTCTCCCCGATGATGGGATTGTAGGGCTTCTTGGCAATGGCTCCCTTGCGGCCCTCGTGGAAGGAGGTGAGGTAATACTCCACGAAGCGGATCATCCTCTCCTCGGCGGTGCCGCCGTTCGCGATGGCGATGAAGAGATCGGGGTGGGACATGAAGTCCGCGTACATCTCCAGCAACGACCGCTTCTCTAGAATGAAGGTGGGAAGAACCACCTGAAAATAAAAGAAAAGCCATGAGGCGCTAGTAAGGAAAACAGAGGCAGGCATTTTACGAGGGAAGTCCTTGGGAGGAGGATTCTGTCCTGTTTGGGACACCACACTTTCAGAGTGCAATTTCTTGTCCCTCCTGTAAGATGTGAGCAAAAGACAGGGATCAGAAGTTCCAGAAAAGCAATTTACAAGGCAAAAAAAGCCCAATGAGTACTATTAGGACTAAAGAGATTGAGAGGGACTGAGCACCAGGTAAAAAACCCCAAAAACATGAAAGAGCTGCAAAGAGATAATGTGTCCCATATACCTGTGAAAGGGAAAACAAGCATGAAGAAACTCAAACTATAGCAAAGAAGGTTCAGAGCAGAAGTCAGGAAAGGTATGGTCTAATGGAGAGGAAAGCTGGGAAGCTATACCAGCTCTGGAGAGCTTGGAGAATCTCTCTCAACAGTGATCTAGGACAAGCATCCGTGAGAAGCAGCATAGTAAGGGTTGATCCTGCACCTCTGAGCAGAGATATCTTACACTCTCCCAGTTACATTCAACACTACAAAAGCCAACAATCCTGTCCTTCCTGAGCCAAGGGCAATCCCCTAAAGCGAAAGGCTGTGGATATCCTTCTGTGTTTTCCTTCTCTGCCGTGGGAATTAGCTTCACATAACTAACTAAACACACACAACTCACATAACTAACTGTTGTAAACAGCAACACAGGGTGTCTCAACCACAGGATCAAGACAATCCGTTTAAATGAGCTGCATTCAAAGAGAAAAAGCACAGACATAAGACTTAATAGACATTCAAGTTAAACTGAATACATTTGCCATGTTGTTGCAACACCAACCTTGAGTATTAAGTGGCTTTTTACTTCAGCACCCTGATACTGAGTCAAGTACAACTCTAACAACTTCATTATCTGTTTTGAAGTCAGGTTGGTCCACTTCAGTGCTTTGCCTGCTCTGAAATAAAGACAATTCTCCCCAAACAGCCAAAAGTCACAACTGAAAAACAGGCTTGACAATTTGTTCCAACTAAGAGAAAAAGATATCCTAAATCCAATCTTCAATGTGAGTGAAAGAGTGATGTAATCAGTTCCTGGTTAAGCAGCAGGGGTTTAAGTCTGACCCACAGACAGCAGGGTCTGTTCATACCACCTTTTCATTTTCCCTCTCAAGTTGTGAAACATAAGCTGCACAAGTGTTTCTAGGAGCTATGTAGCTCATGCTCAAAAGATATAGGTTTAAAAAAATAATCCATAATTCCAAGAGAGAGTGTTTTCCTCATTCCATGCTACTGATGCCTTGAGTGGCTACCTAGAAACAGAGACTAGACAAGAGTAAGGGAATAAAGGTAGGTATTTATTTGAAAGGCCTTCAAAGGTACACCCTGGGGAGCCAGAGGCTGCTTCCAAAATGGACCCTAAGATGGATGACAAGTCATGAGTTCACACTGTTATAGGTTTGGTCTATTTGCATATCAGCATAAATTCACCAATTAAAACTTTAGCTAATGATGTAATTTTGTCAATTTCTCCACCTCTCTCAGAGGAGCTTTGTTGTGTCTATCTGGCCTAGGAGAGCAGCTAACAGGCTATAAGAAACTTCAGAGGTACACATTGGGCAATACAGGATTTGAAAAGTATAAAAGTTAAAACCTAAGGCAAAATCCATTTTCTGATTTCAAAGTGCCTAGTGCTTATGGCAAGAAGTCTTTACAGGAGTGAATTGAACATAAGCTGGTAGCAGCCTGATTTTCCCAGATTTGCTGCCCAAGCTGTCGAATAGCACCCAAGCATTAATTTTTCCAAGCTGTTTGCTTTTGAGATCTGCACTCAAGTGTCAAATCCAGTTCTCTCCAGTGTAACTTTGTTCTTGCCTACTTGTGAGCAAACACAAATGAGAATAGGAAAGAGGCTTTAACAGGCATCTAAAGGTAGATAAGGACGAGGCCCAAAAGAAAACTTCTTTCCAGAAGGAGCATGTACACAGGTGTAGGGTTATACAAGTTGTGTGAAAAAGTATTATCAAGACAGAAAAGAGATCATGGAAGGAAAGCAGAAAGAAAAATATGAGAAGGCTGTAGAAAACAGCATGGAAAGACTAAGGTTCAAACACAGGAAAGAAAACAGGCCATTACAGGAAAGGCAACAAAAACACAGCAGAAAGCACAAAGAGGAGGTAATAGAAAAAATTGAGACAGGTTTAGATGAAATGTGCTGACTATCTGGGACATCAAATCTTGGGACCTGAAGCTGCTACTGGCCACAGTTTCATACTAAACTCAATACTGTTCAATACAGGAGCTGAGTTTTAAATGAAACTTCACGTTTACTGCAGCCAGTCTTCACACTTCAGTTACTTACTCTTGTTAAGTCCATGCCAAGTTTCAGCTGAGACAAAAGATGCAAGATAACACTGCGCTGCTCTTCCACTGCTCCTAGATCATCTTCTTTATCGTCACAGATATCCTCCAGCTCCTCATCTGGATTTATTTCTTCAGGTTCCTGGAATAAGAGCCATAAACTTAGCTCAAAGATGTAACTGGCCAGACAGTCTTCAAAAAGGACTTCATATTGTATTTAACTGTCCATGTATGAAAAAAGGCTAAATAAACCCCCGCAGAGAGCTGCACAATGGAATCTACTCCCAAGATAAACAACAGCTGAAGAATTTGAATGGATATGAAGATAACTCGGTGCACATTCCATCTGGAGGATTCAGGCTCAGATTTCTCACCCTTTCTCACATGGGTCATGGAAAAAAAGAAGAAAGCTTAAAAGAAATTCCTGTAAGTTTTGTGAGTTCACAGAATGTCAGGCATCTAACACACACACACAAACAGCAAAGCAAAAGCTAGTAGCAATTCCAACCACCTCAGTAACCCCCTCCACCTCCACACTACTTCAGCCCTCCCAATATTGCCTCACTACTCCAAAGGCTGTATCAGACTGCACTTTGGAGTTACGTGACTACCCTCGTGCCTGCTATTGAAAAGCTGCTCCTACAAGCATTATCATGTTGCTGTGAGTGCAAATATGTAACAGTGAAAGAAAAAAAGTAACTTGGAGTAGTTTCATAAAACAACAAAACCCCACGCATAACACACCACAGGTGCCGGTGTCTGTGTAACTAAAGCAGACAGACTAGAAATTGTATCAGCACCGTTTTAACAACCTCCACATCACAAGCAGAAAGTCAAACACTTCAGAGAGAAGGGATGGTGGCATTCCTAGGGCTCTGAGCTGCATCGTCCTGCAGCAAGCAGCTGGAGGGAGGCAGATGCAGAAGGGAAAGGCACTGAATGCCACGGGAAGGCAGCAACATTCCTCTGCCTAAGCAAAGCCCTTTGTCCTGGAGCAGCTGCCCTGGCTCAAGGCAGATTTATGAACACTCAGCCACCAAAAGCAGGGGCCCAAGCCTTCACACTGAGCTCAAATCCTGATGACAAGTGCAGCATCACAGACGTGACTCCTTTCCAAGGATGCTATGCTGATCTGCTCTCAGAAACAAGAGTTGAAAATACCTACAGGGAGTGATAACACTAGTCATACCGCAAATACATTAAGTACTCAAACTGTGACTTGCTTAATTATTGAAGTGAAGGAATTAAGTGATTTAGCTGAAAGCTCCTAGTTTTCTTTCATCTTTTCTTTTATTAACTTAAGAGTAACTACTCTGATCCATTTAAAAATCTATAAACTATAGCAACTGAAAAAATCTTTTCCATTTCAATTTTGCTCTAAGACAGCCCAGTGCTATTGCAAAGACATAAAACAGCATATTATCTTTTCACAGTGACACAGTCTCAGCCAAACAACTGTTTGAAACCAACTAGCATAAAGAGGATATAATTATGATTTTCTAGCTTAGTTAGGAAAACATATTCTTCATCATAATCCCTGCTGGTTTTTTACTTCAGTGTTTTGCAATTCAAATCCATTTTGCCAGTTATAATGATACAGACTGTAGCTGATAATGATACAGACTGTAACTGTATTTCAAATACATTAAGCCATCCTGCAGTCAAATGATGAGAGTTGCTCAGATTAAGAAAAACAGATGCAACAAGACCTAGAAAAGAAAGGGGGATGTAATAGCTGAAGATCAGCAATTTCGTCTTTTGTCTGCTTAGACAGTTCTTCTTGGGCCTATTTTGAGAGTGTCATCAATTTCAGTTAGGCAGTACTCCCTTGCATTTTATCTAAAATAAGTAAATAATGAAGTGCAAAAAACCTATTTCAATGCCCTGCATTACCACCCCAATTGGCTCCCTCCGCTTGACAGCAAGTTACATAAAGCAGCAAAAATCTGTTGAATAAACAAGGTAGAGAGTTTCATTTACTGCAACTGTCCTCACTCCTCCTCCTACATAGCTAACCAAAAGTATAAGAATAGCTGTCATTAAATCAATTTTCACATAATATGATTGAAACATTCACAGATATTCCTCCGAATAATTCCCCACAGAAATGGGATGTTCACATTACCTTACCCTTGTTAGCTGGCAGGGCTCTGCAATGGACTGCTCTTCTCTGACAGATGCTGGCTTGTTTATCTCTGCTGGGAAATTCTGAGCTGCTCCATTTTTGAAGTGGTTTGCCAGAGAGATCTTTGGTTCCAACCAACTGATTGTCGTTCCTGAAGCAAAGGAAAGTTTGCGCTGAAACTTGCTCATCCTCTGCAAGGTCAGTAAACAGCAGTTTCCAGTGAAAGAGCTATTTTTTATGGAATAAGCTGAAAGCAGCCAATTCCTCCTGCAGCCAATGCCTCCAGCAGCCACTAAACAAAGGTGGTGCAATGAGACACCACCTTCAGTGATCATTAGCACAAACACTGGGATTGGCGAGCTGTAATACATGCAACTTGGACTGGAGAAACTAGTTGGTGTCATGAAAGGTGTAATCAGACACTACAGGAGGAACCCAGTACCATGGGGATGTTAAGCAGCCCTTACGCTTTTCTTTAACTGGTACCAAAATAAAAGAAAAGCAGCTTTCCACTTATCGGCTTCTAAAACTCAGCTCTGTTCTAGACTAAAAAGACCTAAAGCAGAAGTTTTGTTGCCAGTGTGTTCTCTGGAGAAGGTGCTTGTCTTTTCTCAGCTGCAGAAAAGGCAGGCACACACTGCTGAATAAATAATAGCTGTCAAAAAAAAAAAAAAAGCTGCAGGGTTTGGAAAGCTATTACCCACCTGATGATTCCAGCATCTCTAGTTACTCCCAGGTAATTTATCAGAACAGGTCAGGTTCCTCATTAATAATACAAATGTTCCATTCTTTTTCAGAGGGCAATAAATGTACAGGTGATTCCAATCAGTTTTTACTGAAGAATACACAAACTGACAAACCATCTTGGCTGGGTTGCAAACGCAGAAATTATTAGGAAATTCTGAATTTCTACCACCAGAGAGCAGTTCCCTGTGCTATACTAAGACACCTAGACTAAGATGTCTGTTGTTTCTTCCCATATGATACACAATCCTTTAAGTCCAGACCCCTGTTACCTGAAACTAGGTCACATCCTCAACCACAACAGGCAGAGTAAGCGTAATTCAAATAAACAGCAACATTTCCACCAGGAAAACACTGAGGCAAGAAAAAGTTACTATTGAGACAAGACAACTTTTCCACAGCAAGGTTGCTTATTTCCATCATCCATTACTCATTAATCCAGTACATCATAAGAAACAAGAATTCCTGACCACACTAAATTTAAGCTATTTAACCAGAAGTTTCAAAGAAGTAAAAAAATAAGACGCTCAGAATGTCACTGTCACACGTTTTTGAAAAGGTTTTACTTGTCTTTAAAACCTCCTCATGACACCTGCTTTCTAAGCTGTAACTTTCAAACACACTAATCTCTAACTGCATGTTCTAAATTGCATTTAATCCACACTCACTCTCTGTACTATCTTGAATTTAACCAACAGGTCCCCTTTTATATTTTCTATCAGCTACATCTAAAATAACCTTATTTATTACATTCTCTGTTTAATTTTTGCTGTTGAGAGAGTGTTTTTGAAAGATTTGGGCTCCCAGCTGAGTTTTAATCTTTGTGAAGGGACAAGATACCACCTTAATACTTCTCTTCCACTGGAAAAGCATATACAAATCTGCTCTTAGCTATTTTCCATAGGCACAAGCCATTCTCTTTACTTGTGACCTCTCCCTCCCCTCAAGCCTTCACCCAAACTCTTTTTAAACAGTTGTCAGCACTTCCCCTCTGCTAAAGTGCAGACCTCTTGAGTTTTCACTTCTTACTTTTTTCTTCAAGAGTTCCAAATTGTTGTTGCACAGCACTTTTGACTTGAATTTAGGAAAAGTTAATGGGTGGAACTTTCTTGTTCACCTTTACGTTTGTGATTCATAATACACTTTGATGTGTTGGGGCAATATTTTCAGTCTTTTGCTTTTTTTCTTTTTTGTTTGTGTGTGGGGGTTTTGTTGTCTAACAATCTACAGCAAACTGGCACTCTTACATAATTTCTAATCCTTGGTTTTTAAGCCTGGCTCCAGCAGTTGAACCAGAAGGATCCTTCCTGAATCAAGAGGAGAAATCTAAGCTAAATGGATTAAAAAAAAAAATTTAAAAAGTTCTTGGCAATCCTTGAAAGGAACAAATGTATCAGTGTCTCTGGAAAGGACACACCAGGGGGGAGATGGAAGGCTGCAGAAAGACACATACATTCTTTTAATGGTCTCTTTTTAACTCTGGCCCCAGTAACGCATCCTCCAATCTGCTGATTCTCTCTTCTCCATCCATCTCCCTAGGATATCACTGGAAATCTTCAAGATTTGGACATGTTCAAGCAGTATTTTTAGATTTGGCCATTAACAAGCAGATACCAACTGAATAGCAATCAGCGAATTAAGCTTTTCCCTGCATGGTTTAAAAAATTAAAAACCTACACCACTCGTCACAAAGACCCCCTAACCAAAACTATCTTTTTAAGTTATTACAGTGGTGCTCATTGGACCCTACTTATGTCCCTAGACACAAGTTAAAAAGCCATCTTAGTAGTGCATATGTGAAAATGCCAGAACAAAAATACTTCTGATGTGCACCTCCCACAGTTATGCATTAAGTCAAAAAAGTCACAGAGAACAGGAAGAGTTCCTTCAGCATAACTTCAGAGTTCAGACAAATAGCTCAAGAGTTGCCATCCAGTTTTTTGTTTTTAAAATGTAATATTGAACTGAAATACAGCAAAAAATTTAATTCAATCTATTAACATATTCCTTTTTATTGCCTCTAGTGATTTCAGAAACACAAACACTATTTATATAGTTTTAATACTTTTATATAATATATTTTTTTCATCTTTGAAGCTAAATTAATTACAGCTCTGAAATAATATGCCCTGGCAAAGCAGGCACCACAAATATGAGAGGAATATGGGACAGATAACGGGAGAGACAACTTATGTGTTTACTGTGTTACCTACTTACTCTATCTACTGATCAGCTGTGCAAGAGAAGCATTTGAAAATCCTATAGAGCTCACAAAAAGCCACAAAGTACATACATGATGAAAGGCACAATAAGATGTGGGAGAATTTACAAACAACCACGACCACATTCAGTTCCATACACTGCACATGAATCAGGCAGAACAATTCCACTAAGCTCCTGCTTGCATAGCAGTGATCAATTGTGCACACATGGCAACATATTTGTCTGCTGCCTGTGAATGCACATATTCCACACCCATGAGCAGCAGGGTTTGGCGGGTTTTTGTTTGCTTGTTGGGGTAGTCAGTTGTTTATTAAGAGACTTTCTGTTTTTCTCAACCTTTAACCAATTCTCATCGCCTCACAAGTCTATTCTGGCCTCAGAATATCATCAACACTTGTCTTCAGACCATGGTTTAGACTAAGACAGTAACTCAAAACAAGAATACTGATATTTAAACAGTGTTAGTAGCAACCAGCGCAAATTTAGTTTTGTATTTTAATGCTTAAGTAGAAATGGAAGCTACACACTTGTAAATACTAAGAACAGGTATTTAGTGTGCAAATACAGGATAAAAAAAGCATGATATTTGACAGAGTTGTAGTGGACACTACATGTCCTAGAATCTGCAATCCCATAAAATTCCCCCTCCACTATTACTGTTCCTGAAGGGCCAGTTACACCCCAAAGGCAGCTTTCTTGTTGGGGTGCCTTGTGTAGTTTATTCTGTTGTGAGATGTTGTACAATAGATGTTACATTTATGCAGCTGCTGACACAGACTTCTTGATAGAATAAATTATTTTAAAAAAATATATACAACATGCACAGAGTTCCACCCAACACAAACAAGCTGGGCTCTGGAAAAATTCACAGGAAACCAGGCAGTCAGCAGTTTCCTTTGCCCACGTGAAACTGGATTTAGTAGAATGAACATTTTTGCAAGAAGGAAGGGATTTGTATTTGTTACAGAGTTCTGCTCTCTGTGAGCACCTATACCCACCTGCTGGTAAGGATCCCTTTTGTTGAGAAGCATGTTGTAACTGGAGAATATGGAAACAGTCATTTAAGCAGTTCATGGTTGCCATGGAAGTTGCTTTGAGCATCAATAGGTCTTGATCCAAGGATGTAAGGTGACCGGAGGCAGGAAGGCATTCTATGCTCCTGATCAAGTCTCTCTGCTGGCCCTCAGCCTGAGACATCATCTGTCAAACAAAACAGTCACTTATCAGGTGATGGAAGTGTTGTGTGATACACGTTCAGCTGTGCATACAGAGGACCCCAAATGATTTTAGGACAATAATAAAACTACAAGGCATCAGATATATGTAACATTAACTGTACTTATGAGAACAACTACTACTACTACTACTACTACTACTACAGAGTCATTAAATGCATGATGAATTTATCGACAAAAATACATGGCACTTTATTAATAAGCAAAAGAATATCAAAGTGACTTTAAAAAAAAAAAGCAAAGAGGAATTTGAACATGATACTTGTTGCAGTATCAAACGCTTTCATGCCTAGTTGATAGGGATGGGTGTGAGGGGGGAACCCTACAGGCACTCTGTGTGAGAAGTAATTAGGCTCAGTGCTCTGCACAGCCTGGAATAGGATCTATTGTCTGTGGGTATCAAGATTTTTTCACTCCCTATAGCAGAGGTGCAGCACTTTAGCAGAAAATACCTGTATTCCTCATTTTGGCTCAAACCATACAGGATCCTCATTTACTATCTGTAATGACACCACACTGATCATCACTGTCTCAGCATTTACTTTACAGGCAGGGAAGAAAAGCCAGCAGGATTTTCACTTTCATTATGTGTTCAGATTGCAGCTGTCCTGTCCTGCTGTCATTGTTCCCCTTGCTCTCCCCCAAACTCCTTTCCTCCTTCACACAGAGCTCCACACCCTTAAATCACAGAATCTGCAACATCACCTCTGCCCACATGAGGTACAGGGCACAACAGCCATCAAGCAGCACTTTCTTTCCTCTTCATACTCACAGAAACAAAATATTACCTGATTTTGAATTGCAGGGATGAAGGTAAATTCCTACACACGCTAGCCCCCTTTCTGGGGAGGAACAACAAACAGCATCCATGTAACTGGACAGCATTACTCTGAAATCATTATGTGTTCTGGCAGTTAGGTAAATGTAAGATTGATCTAGCAGAGCAGCAGCAGAATTTCTTTTAAAAATCCTTAAAGAATCATGCATTTAACTGCTATAGCACT
>WEIT01021751.1:68214-88511 GCA_013389985.1 Dryoscopus gambensis
GTATCTGACTGACTTTTTTTTTTTTCAGTACTACTACCTGCAATCCCTTCCAGGAACTGCTTTAAGATTTTATGCAATACTTAAGGAACATGTATCCATCCAAGTTCATAGTATGTGACCTTTGGAAGTTTTAAGGGCTTGGCTCCATGTCATGTGAAGGTGTGAATTCCCAGAGCACTGGCTCTTTAAAAGTGGTGTTAACTGTGCAGAGTCAGTATATCCCAAGAGCAACAGGGCAAAAAGCTACTAAAACATTTAGTTATATATAGCCTTGCCTATGCAAACACACCAGCTGCTATCACAACGTGTGTCTCATTTTTCTCCAGTCACAAATGAAATAAAANAAAAACCAACACAAAATCCCCACAGATAATTAGCAGACAAATCACCACAATCCTTCTGGTGACCTTTACTGTTAGTAATTCACCATGTGGTTGGCCCCAAGCACTTCATTCCAGGATCAGGCCAGACAACAGGACAAGCCATGCTACGCTTAGCTATGAAGTTCAAATAGGCACATCTTCCCTTTCAAAGAACACACTGTGAACACCCCTAAGGTTTTTCCTATTTAGACACTCAGCTTTGGAAAAGAAAAAAATAGTGCCAGGAGAAGAAAAGCACAGTGACTAAAAATTCAAAATCTAGGAAAAATACACAGGCTACTGTTCTCTCTTTGTAAACACACACACACACCCGCATTTAGTGCAACTTAGCAAAAAGATCTCCTTAAACCTTCTGCTTTGCACGGTAACCAAGTCAGCATTATGACACATAGCCAGCCAAGAAAAAGGGAAAGTTAAAGAGAAAGGGACTGACAGAATACCCAGGTATAGTGCAATTCATGGAAAAATCAGAAAAGGTCACAATGTAGCAGATCCTTTGAAAGAAGTTGCTCTTGCCACAGCTTTTCAAAAAGAATTTCTAAGTATTCAAGCTGTACGATGCTCAGGGGTAACAGGCATGTCCCTGCTCTTCAGTATTTTAACTATATCTTAAAAAAAGTAGGCGTTGTACCTAACAAGCATTTTAGCTTAAAAAAGGCAAGCAAACTAACATTCAGAAAAGCCAGTACTGCTGAGGATTCTTCATCTGTACGGGTCAGAAATTTTTAAGTTGATAAATAGTCATGCTGTGCCACCAAACTCAGTAGCAATCAAAGGAGCATGAATAGCTTCCTGTGCTCTTTGCAATGCCAAGAAAAGTCATTCCACTTTATCCCAATTAGAGGATGCAAGTCACTGCTTCAGTGCTCCAGCTCACACATACTCCTCTTTTCTCCCTGAAATTTTGAATGCCATAATGATGTTTGAAAATTCAAAAAGTGAAAAAGCCATTTCTGGAACATTTTTATTTTCCTGAGTACCTGGCAGGACTTCACACATCTCTGCATTAGCACTATAGGAGACTTTACTGCTCTAAGAGGATAAAAACAGGGTGGCAGCAATTACCCTTTTGCAAGATATCTGCAAGAACAGTCTACTGTGGAGAGAGATTCAGAGACTCTAAGGTTTAAAGAGGCAGTCACCTTGTGTAAACTACTGAATAATTACACCTTAGTACCTGATATAAATCAAGGAACAAAGACAGCATGCCACACCAGTGAAAGTATCTGCAACACCCATTTACCTGGGAACTTACCACAGTGCTCAGCCACGTATTTTAAGGTTAATGAAGCTCACAATACAGAGCAGTCTTCTATGCCAGTTTGTCTAAGCTCAAGTTCTAGCTATTCGCGCTTCCTATATCTTTATTTGCTAAATTAAAAAGCCCTCCATTAGAAACTTGTTTTTGCCAAGAAATGTGTCACACCGCACTAATTACAGTTAACATTTAAATACTTGTTAATATCAATACTACCACTAACACTCGTCTGCATTGTATTATCTTTAAATAGGCAAGATCCACCCTGGAAATATTCACAAGTTAAAATCAACCCGTAGTCAGTCTGTTCTGTCAGTCAAGATGGAAAGGTAATTATTTCTGGGTTTTTCTCCCAAAATACACTACACCTGAAAACGTAGTTAAAAAAAGCAGGCTTCTAAACTGCTCCCTGTTCAGTCACATCCATCCCTAGACAATTTGTCTAAATGAATCAGCATACCAGAAAGTGGTATTAGCATTCTGAAATATCAGTCATGACCAACTTCTCCTTAGTTATAAGGGATACAAGCACAGCTTAGTCAGTTCTTCTAGCTTGACATGGGAACAAAAGTGTATAACAGTATCACAGTATGTGATGTTATATCCCTTAAGGATATTCCCTTGTCACCGGTAGTGCTACGACTTGCAAGGATGAGAACATGGTTCTACCTTCAGCATCAGGATACTACTGCAGCGTGCAAAAATCACAGAATATACACCATGTACTTCTACAATTAGCCAGGGCAAGTTACTTATCCTCACACAGCTGTGCAATAATAGCTTAGGACATGCTACTGACAATTTACCCAACTAAGAACAGCGGGTTTCTCCACAACCTTACAAATAACACCACAGCTCTCTCAAAAAACTGTAAGGTAATTTAAAGCATACAAACCTCTCTAACATCTACAAGGTGATCTGGCTGCATAATGGGAACTCTTTTTCCAGCTGGCAATCTGTGATGTCCAACATTGAAGAAGGAAACTGCATTTTGACTGGGTCTTCTCTGCACACCAGGAGAGTTGGCACTTCCTTGGGATGCAAGAGAGAAGCTGCGAGATTTCAGAGGAGGGTTGTTCTAGTGAATAAATAAGCATATTGAGAAACATTTACAATTAATCCTAATAACCAGCAAGTGTTCTAATGTGAAAGATACAAGAGAACAGTTCAATTTTTAATTTTTTATAGAGCAAGGACAGATGGCAAAGCCCTAATAATGCATTAGTAGCAACCGCTACATACTTTGCACTGTCTGCTTCTAGCTGCCTTGTTTTACAGTCTAATTAAGAACAATCTGTGAAATGAGATTGATCAGTAAGTATCACTTCTCTGACTTGAATATCAGTCCTTGATTTGCAACAGTATCAGAAACTGACTCCTGACAGATCCTGCAAGGATAGAGCTGACATTTAAGAGAACGGAATTTTGTTTAGAGCTATTAACTCAACTTATCTCTTACAACAAAGCCAGCTACAAGATGTTGATTGTAACTTAAAAGCAAGATTTTAAGAAGGTATCAGAACAGGTGTTACAGCAACCAGGAGGTTCTATAAAATACACTATATGCATACCCACCCCATGGTTAGCAAATGGAAACAATAGTACTCAGATGTAGTGTTGAGGACTTGCTTCTCAAACCTGGGAATTCATCCTAAATTTATCTGTGAGCTGCTGAGTGGTTTTTAGAAAAAAAGTAAGGGCTTAAAAAAAAAAGAGGAAAAAAAGAAAAAAAAAAAGTAAAGTTCCCAAAATGGAAGGGCTTCAGTAACACTGAAGTCATACTTGCAACTATTTCTACCATCAGCCTAAATGATTGTTGCCCATGAGAGCATCAGTCATACCTTTCCAATAGCTTCTGTGTGATGCTGTGTGCATATCTGTAGCCTGCTAACCCAGTGCTGCCGCTCTTTAGCATCAGTAGCTAATGAAAGCAAATCAAAAGGATTCTGTTAATTAAGACATTTCAAAGTATGGGCAAAAAAAGACTGCTTAATTCTTAAAAAGCACAAGACTTTAATAGCGCAAAGCAATTTATTTTTAATCTAAAACTCATTTGCCTGTAATAACTATAACATTAAATCAAGTTCAACATAAATAGTATATACTTTTTTCTTTCTTTATGACATTTTTTGTGTTACAAAATTAATTTAAAAACACCGACAAACTATAACTGCCCTCACAAATATTGTAATCTAATAACATGAAACGTTTTCCTAGAATAAGAGTAAGGTACCCCAAAGTTAGAAAATTACAGCAAGTCTTCAAGGAAAGAGATACTCAAAGCTACAGCCTACAAGATCAGAGAATGGGCTTTTATATCCACCATAAGGTGGCTAACAAACCAAATGTTAGGAATAATTACGTTCTCTGTGAGCATCACCACAGTATTGCTGCCCACAACGATTTAGAAAACTTTGAATCAGTACAATTTAAGGACACTATACATGAAGATTAAACCCCATTCTACACACATGAAGTTCATAGTCTTCTGAAGGTCATCAAACCCAAACTATGGAACTATCCATAAGTACAGACCGTTTCTAGCTGAATGGTGGGATGGAAGTTTTGCACATAATACTCATGGCAGCACTTTGCCAACCAGGTTCTGTCACTTTGGCCCTGCAGCCAAGCCCAGCCAAGCAGCCCCGGGTGAGAGCCAGGACTGTCCTCTAGTGGAAGGATCACCTGCCCAAGAATCCAGGTCCTACCTCTTAGTTTATACTGCTCCCCGCTGGCAGCATTGACTGTGAAGGTGTGAGAGTCTTCATCACTGGGTGAAATGACAGCTCCCGCCAGCTGCAGGGTACCTCTGGGCTTCAGATGTCTAGACTGCTCATTCACAAAGTACTCCAGCAGGCCAGCATCGTTGTTTAACACAAAAAACCTGCAAGGATAACAAAGCAAATATGCTAAATAAAACCAGCTCCTTTTCCTTTTTTTCTTTTTTTTGTGCGGGTGGTGGTACTGGGAGAAGTCAATCCTTTCATTACAAGTTGGCACAGATGGGATTGGGACTAAAACACTTGTGTCAGGACAACCCCAAACATGTAAATTATGTCCCCAAGATGGCAAAAAAATTAATTTCTTGGCACTTTTTTTCTCAGACAGCAGGGATTGCACAACAGAACAACATGCCCACAGAAGAACACTACCGCAAGATTTTGGGAGTCAAAAATTATATCCTGAATCATTAAGGTTTAATAAATCCTTAAACTGCATACATTTAAAAAGCCCCAGATACAAAAGAGCTGAGATGTAAAACCATGAAACTGAAGCAACTCCAGATTTTTTTTTTTTTTTAATGTAAGTGGATATTATGCTTCAACTTTCACTTGAGTTTGATGATGAGTATATTGCCACGAGTCACTCCGTGCCAGGGGCAGCACAGGTGGCACAGGGTGGTACACTAAGGGCTTGTCTCTCCAACATTAATTTGGTTGCACTGTGCTGCTCTAGGAACAGCATCAAAGAAGAAACCTCACCAGAGAATTTCACCTGACACAGAAAATAAAGTTATTCCAGGGGAGACAGACATCCTGGGGAACTAAAGGGAAAAGCCTGCTTGAGTTTGAATTTACAGTAATGAAGTCTTAATTTTTTTAGGTGATAGCATTATTTGGCATAAAGGTGAAGACTCGCAGAAAACACAAAGACGATATTTTTTAAAGGAAAAAGGAGAAAAAAAAATGCTTTTTACACATACAAAAATAGTTATAAGCCACCAAATGACTTAACTGCTTTATACTGCCTATGCCTTTTTTATATTCATGCCATAATACAAATATTATTCATCTACATATTAACTTAATCTATACTGAGAAAAGCATTAAGATGCTTGCATAAAGTTTGCCTACTAGAAAAAGGGAAATCTAAGTATTACTAACAAAATCTGAAACATGTTCATTTGGATGCTGCAGAGACGAACATTACGAAAAAAACCATAAAAGACTTACCGATATTGCCAACCAGTGACAAGATTGGTGTATTTCATTAAGTAGCCATAAATATTTTCCATGTGATCGCTACCAAAAAAGAGAGAAAAGCAATCAGACCATACCAAACACATTTTAGATCTTCCCAACTTCCGACCATCTTTATCTATTCTCAGGAGATGAATTTTCATGTTCATTTTTAGAACGGCACTATCAATTTAATAAAGCTACACTTTAAAGTAGCTTTGCAGCCCTGTTCCTAAAGTAGTTTCTTATGACAATTTAACCGGACTTACTGAATTCCACATAATTTCAAACCATAATTAGATGCACCAATTCAACAGACACTTCTGGACACATTTTTACAGGTTTCAGGTAAGTAAGGACTTAGTATCCATGCTGCTTCTGGCTCCTGCTCCCTCTTCAACACAAACTTTGTACTCCTGAACAAAATTAACTTTCAGTAGCCTATCAACAGACCCTTGATCACAGTCAACAACCTAAACACTCCGTAGCTACTCCTACATCAGCGTGGTATTATTAATCCCTCATGTCCAGCACCCTTCCCCCTACAGAGTCATGCTCCTGAATAGATGTTCTACAGAACACAACACGCAAGTGCAGCTCACATCAACATATTCTGAAATCTAAACCAGAAGCCAAAACACCTCCTCTGGCCTGACAGGAAAACCCAGTAGTTTCTCCCTCAAAGATTCAACTTGCAACACCCACCAAAAATAAGAATCCATCAAAGGCATTTGGCATGGAGACTTAATATCACTACAGCAAAATACATTACCATTTCTGAAAATCAATTGCCCTAAATAAGGCTTACAAGTACTATGGCTACAAATTATTCACTTTAAGACCACAGTTTAAAGACCCACTTTATGCTGTACATTCCCATAAATCTAGAAATGTCACCTCAATGCCCTCACCTCTTACAGTAGGGCATAATCCTACACTGAAGAACACACTCTTGATAGACAATTCAGGTCCAGTATGAGAAAAAAGTCTCTATTATTACAATGAAGGATTGAAACAATGACCCAAATACCAGACACTATTTGCTTCTTTCAAAAAAATTTGTGTCTAATCTTATTTAGATTTTATATAAAAATTTCTGTAGGCTGTAGTATGTTGAAGATTAAATGAAATTATTCAGAGTCCATTGGAGCAGCAGCAACCTGTCTTGGCTGTTAAATGGACAAAGCAGGTCCATGTCAGCAAAAGGGGAATTTTGGGGAAAACAGGACTGTGAGAGCCAAGGGATCATCTCCATCAGTGGGTTTTGGTTGCAAACATAGTTGGGCTAAGTACTGGGGTGAATTCCAAATAACAGCTGAAGCTGCTGCCTACACCTCATTTACAGACAGTATCACCAGATTAATTAGGAATCTGACAGTTTGATAAATATAACAAGTTACACTGTTTCATCCCAAAGGAAGCCATTTAGGATGACACTAATGAAAACAGCCACGGAGTAAATCACTGCCATTCAATGATACAACACAAACAAGGGATACTAGAATGTACATTTTTTGAAGAAAAAAAAACAAGCTGCTGATTTTTAATGTTACTTTTAAATGCAAAAATATGTGTTCTAGCTATTACAGCAGCAATCAGTATTGTAGTAATATTCTGCAATGGAGAGCAGCCAGCAGGACTATCTAGGAATTTAATTTCTAATAGCTCATTAAGTGGTACTACAGATAAAAATAAAACCAAGGAGAGCAGAGGGTGTCGCATATTTTAAACGTACAGAGAAACTAAAGGAGACATAATCAAACTCATCCTCTGTAGACGCCTCTCATTTGTTATTATTGGCACACAAGGGAAGTAGAGTTTAGACTTGTTCACTGTCTTAATTTAGCTGAAAATTATGAGATTGCATAGTCATAAAAATGTATGAGCTTGGGTTTTAATCATCTGAAAATTGTCCCTAGTCACAGCTAATTGTTTTTCAGCTCTAGTGAATGCAAGCTTCACCCTTGCCTTTCAGTGAGACACTGTACATAGCCCTGCACATTCGGGCTACAGTCACTGCATTCTCCCATTAGCTAATGTGCCTAAATCACAGGCACCTTTAACAGGACCCAAGAAAAACCAGAAAGGTAAGTTCAGACTGCAGTGAATGCAGCAGGCCTATGTGTGCGACCTATGGAAGTCCATTCATCTGACAAGGGTAAATTAAATAGCCTTTGATTAAAATCATTTGACCTCTTTTTTTTTGGGTGTGACAGATGAAATAGCTGATTTTGTCATCCAGAAAAAGGCACTCTAGAAGGGAGCGCAGCTCTTCTGGTGATGTAGTTCCACATACAATGACCATCACATTTTGCCATCATCTGCATGTTCCTTTCCCCTTAGATTTTCACTTTGTCTAGACCCAAACTTCTCCAAATGCCTCCTCTTCAATAATTTGTATCTCTAGCCTCATCAGTCCAAAATTTGGAAGGTTCAGCTGAAAGCCTTTGAAAACAGCATCCCATGGAAGTCTGAGAAAGTGACTGAGAACTAAGATTTCAACATCTGAACTAAGACGTATTTTTAAATAAATGAAAATTATATATACTAAAGAAATCCAAACCCACTCTTCAAATTGCAATTCACAAAAACTAAATTCTGTAACTGTAGGTAAACCCATGACAGAACTACAGTTAACCTCCTAATCTTCTTCTGCAGGTATGAATACAGAAGAATGTTCTCAGTCCACAGATTGTAACTAAACATTTCTTCAAGAATTTTAAGATTAGTGCCTCCACAGCAAGAGTTAAACCAAGATACCTGTTGTTGCTAAAGCAGTGATGTAAGGCAGTTAACATTAAAAAAATGCCAAAAACAAAACCAAACCCAACCCACAGAAAACCAAGTAATATTTCACTAGTATGGAATTAACAGCCAAGTTCTACAGAGCACTACAGAAAACCTGTAAAATGGTAGATTTGAGAACAAGAGGTTGAGGTTCAAGCACTGGCTCTGCTCACAGATAACCACAGTTCATAAAATGAGTAAGCCCTCACTGTTTCATTGGAAACAGTGTTGGCAAAACCTGTCTCAAAGTCACCAGTGTACTTCAAAAAGCCTCAAAATTTCCCACATTGGGGTTTTTGACTTCTAGAAAACGGATTTCAGAAGTGAACTTGACGCAAAACACTGAGCAACTTTACACTCACAGTAGGCCTGGCTCCCTTGGGATCATTCCTGATTTTCAGAATCCCTTTGCATTCACACTGCTGCCTACGTGCACGTACTTGTACCTACGGGTACGTGTGTCTTTCCATAGCCAAGATGCTGTTGTTGCTATTTAAAAAGCTCACCACAGTCTCATTGTCAAAGGAATAGCAACAGCTCAGCAACAATGAGTCAACAATCCCTAAAGGCCCTGTTTCTGTCGAAATCCACATGTCCTGTCAAAGAAAGGAAATGTTGCAACAGACATCAGTCTTAAGGACATAAAAAAAAAATTGATTTTAACTTTTGCTGGACTTCTTTAAGTGAAGATACTATACAAATCACAATCCAGAAAAAAATTATGCAGAACGTGATACAACATCTGAACTCTAGCCCAGCACATCTATCATCTCCCAAAACCTGGCTTTTTCTTTCCCAAAGGCTAAATGCCATTGAAATTGACTGTCTATTTATCACAATTTTCCAGTTTATAAATATTGTGAGATGGACTGAAACTGTCCATGTAAGCAAATGACAGACGTCTGTGAACAATTATGTATCAGTTCATATTCTTCCCACAGAATTATCCCTCCCCTACATAAAAGATGTTTACCATGAGCCAGATTTTTACATATCTACGTGCTACTAAAAAACAATAGGAATAAGAGATTCATAAAGGATCACTGTTAGCTTATTTATCCTTCTCCAGTTTTACTTGTCCTTTCCTAAGTTGCAGCAGCTGTCAGTGCCTTGCCAGGTGGTCTCCTGTCCTGGAGAAGAAAGAAGACAGTGACAATCAGGCCAAATTCCCCTGTATCCTGTTTACGTGCAGCACCCGAGCCTTGGACGCAGATACTGAGGAACAGTAGTCCCATAATGACGTCTTTCAGGAGCTTCTGCCAAGACACCCAGGCTCACACCTGACAAGTGCTGGGCCAACATTTCCTCTGAGAAGTAGCAGCAATGCAAAAGGCTTCACCACGCTTTTTTCACGTGTAGGTCTCCGTGAAAGCCCCACCCAAAAAACCCCCACTGCTAGCAGTGGCACAAAGTTACACCCATCTGGAAAGCAGTTACAGAACAGTTCCAAGCCCGCCCTACAGATGATTTTAATTTTGCTGGGACCCAGACAGCACCACGTGGGATGCTCTGAGCAGCCAAGTCTCTGAAGACCCAACAGCTGTCTGAAGAGCAAACACAGCGGCCAAAGGCTTCCCCACGGACGGGCGTAAGGCCTGACTTCAAGCAGCAGCTGAGTATGTGTGGATTTGCTGCCAGCAGGAAGGATGACCAGGACTCTGGAGCCCATGAAGACGTCAGGGAGGGCTCCTGAAGGGGAATTCAGCCTCCAGAGCTGCCACCACTGTTCTGACAGTGCCCTTGGATCCTTTCCAAGGAAAGCGCGGAAAGACGCTCCTTTCTACTGAGCTCACAGCAAGATGCAAACCCTTGGTGAAAGCGACTGTCTTCATATTAAGAGCTAGCAAAGCGTAAAGAAAAAGAAAATAAAGATATGAGGACTGTAAGAGTGCACACCAGTGAGTGATTTCAAGTACACAGTTTGGAAAAAGCAGTGACCATTTTCACTGAACTTGTTCATCTCTATTTGCCCACAGGTTCACTGCTGGCAATGGCTTGCTTTTTCTTCACTGGGCACTGCAAAGTGCTTCTCTGCAGTGCACTGATTACCCTTTTCTTTACATGGAGGGCTAGGCAGTGGAGAAGAGAAAGGGGAACAAAAATCCAAACAGCTATGTCAGCACCAAACACTTCAGGCATACGTTCTGCAACTGCAAGGAACCACCACCAAGTTAAGCACACTCCAATCCTACGGCTCTGGGATTGGAGCTGGTGCAGGAGCAGGTTCCCCAGTAAACCCAACAAGGTAAGGCAGAAGCATCATTTGCTAACAGAGTATCTACATCAATTAAATTACCTCTGCTTTTTCAAACAGCTTTTGGAAGAAAGGAAAAAAAATTATCCTTGCTGTGCAACTCACCAGCAGTGATCTACAGTCAACTGTGAAGTGGTAGCAAAGCTCCTGCTCTTCAGCTCATGTGTTTGACTACTCAGTTATAAATTTAGAAACCAAGAACAAGTGCAAGGAAAAGAGGTCCAACACCATGACAAGAACATCAACAGTAGACTCTGAGGATACTTCAGAACACCATTTGGTTCCAAGTATGCCAGCAACACACACTCCCTCATTAGATATAAAAACTTCTCTTCACATGCACTCCTGTAAATCCTGGGGAGTACAGACAAGCATTGGAAGAGCAGCACAGGCTTGCCACAAAGAAAAGGTGTGGCAGAGCCAAAACGTGCCGTCAGCTCTCCATGATTCCAGCATGATGCAGCCCAGCCTCCCTACCCCAGGTGTGAAGGGCTCTCCCACGGCCCACCCTCCCAACCCCTGCTCTCAACACAACAGCTGTGTAGGCACCTCAAGTTCTATCAATACTAGTTCTCAAGGGGATGATAAATCAAGCCAACAGGGTTAAAAAAAAAAAAAAAAAATCTTAACTAAATTTGTATTCCATTCTCCTCTTTTGAGCATTAATGGCACAGGTCAATTATACACAAATGAAACTACTGTAACACTTTTGCAGTGTAGCAAGTAGAAGAAGAGAGGCAATATTTAATAAGTAGCAAAACACTGTTCTCACATAACCACTATAAAACTGATTATTTAACCACTTTATAATTTACAGAGCTCTCCAGCTCTCACAATACATCTGCCTAGAAAAAATTGCAGTGACATTCAGCTCAGCAATTTGTCTCACAGACAGGTGAACACCAAGTCAGCAAGAACTCCCCTCACGGACAATTTATTTGTGGATTTGCATCAGCGGAACGGAACTGAAGCTGCACCCAAGAGTCAGTAGCCAGCCCAGCATATTTTGCTGCAATGATTTCAATGGAAAACAAATTGTAGATTTAGCCAACAACATTTTAGAGCCGGAACATATAAAAAACAAGCACCCCAAAAGGTCTGAACTCTCCCGTTAATGCCTCTGGAGAGGTTTCCTGCAGCTTTGCTACTATTTATGTTACCAGTTTACATCAGCATGCCATAATGCACAGTTTCACACATTACTGTTAACAAAACCCAAAACTCTCTCAACATCTAGTTTCAGGAAGCTCAAGCAATCAAATTAAAGCTGCTCTGCCCAATGAACAGTACTGATATAACACATACAAGGCAAACAGCGATGGATGAGCACCTTTGCAGTTTTGGACAATCTGCTGCCTGTGATACCTGGGAAAGCAGTGGATCCTGGTAAGCCTTACCCACAGAGACTGGCAGACCAAACCTCTGCACTGCTCAGTTACTCTTCGGCACGGTCCAACACAGTTCAGCTTACCACACGTTCCATCCCAAGTCATTCTGCTCTCCTTCTAGGCTCATAGCTCTTATCCTATCAGAAAGATGCAGACATGTCCCTGCAGTTCTGAGGTGTATTTGTGATTACAAATTTTTAAAGATTATATTAACAATTACACATTGCCATTCTGGACTCTCCAGCAATAAAACACTGAAATGGAAGGTAAATACACTGATCAGCTACTTCTTGCTTTTTAATTACTTTTGAACCTTTTTTTGTAACATTTCCGGTTAAATAGTGAGGATAATAATTATTATCACCTTTCACATAAGTAAGAACATACTTAAATTGGCTATTGTCAATTGACATTATTTAAATATTCATAAATACAAGCAAAAACCTGTGTGAACCACCAGACTCAAGAAGCAACGGCCAATAGTTTGAAGTCAAGCTGGCAAACAATTAAAAGTAGTGCAATTCAGCAGCCCTGAATGACATCTTCTAACTCTGAAGCTTTGAGCAGGGGGCTGGATTAGAGATTTCCCAGAGGCCCATCTCAATCCAAATTATTCTATAAATCTTGGACACAGAGAAATTAGGCAAAAATATTCTTACATTAAAATTGAGGCATAAGACACCAGGAAGATTTAAACTCTAAATAAGAAAGCACACACGTTAACCACCTATGATTATGACCATATATAAAGAGAGCAGGACTACTTTCTTGTTGCTTTAAGGAAACAGTGATTCCCAGACAAGAAATTCAAAAGTGCTCCTTTTCATTGTGCAATGAGTATGAGGTATTATTCATTTGGCACTCATGCTCTAATAATGAGTTCCCTCATGGTTTTCCTGAGCTTGCTATGGACATTTATGAAGGAGTCATGTACTGAACAGTAAGAGGACAAAAACATTTTCATTCCATTTGCATACAGGGAACTGAGGCACAATGAATTTTCTGCCTCTCTAATTTTGAGACAGTTGCAGTCCAAATTTTATTTTATTTTATTCATACATTCAAATTGTGGTTTCTGCTGATTTCAGCTGCAACTGTGACCCTGCAAAAGTTTTGCAAAATTGGAGCCAACTGTTCCAAAACCAGTCCTCCAAGAAAAAGACGAACACAGCTAGTTATCACGAGGGAAAATGAGTTTGAATAATATATGACTATGGCCACAAAGGAAGTGAGAGCCAGGGTCAGGAACCAGCTCCTTTATATAGCATCCTGCAGCTCTGCCCAGCAGACCTTGTGCTTTCTGATACATCTCCAGGCAGTGAATGTCACCAACTTTCTCCGTGCAAACCAGGCTCTTTGGGAAACTAATCTGACAATACCTAAATATTTACCAAGATTTCGAAGCTTTCCAGCCTCCTTGAAAACTCTAGAATTTACAACTGGAAGCAAAAAATAAAAAAAAGCTTACCCATGGCAAAAAGCTCCAAAGCAGGCTGTCAAATACAAGATTGGCAGCTTAACACACACAAAGAAACAGCATTTCTCCTACTCAACTTCAGCCTGCCCTCCCCTCCCATTTCTGCATTAAACACACAGAAGAGAAAATCTGAAAACGTATAAGCTTTGAAAGCACCCTAAGAAGAAAGTTGTCTGGCAGCATTGCCAGCAGGCAGCGATCCCCTACAAGAATTCATCAGCACGGGCAGGTGATCAGAGGGCACGTCAAGGCAAGGTGTAAGTAAACAGGGGACACTGCACTTGTGCCTCAATTGTCACAGTACGATGAGGACAGCACAGGAACCCTCCCAGGGTAACGTAACAGCAGCAGCTGGTGCTTTCTGCTTCTGCATGAAGCGATGTGATTAGGTCAGGCACATGCAGTTTGTTTTTCATCTTCTCTCTGGGGAGAGAATGTGTGTGGCAGAGCAGGATGTTAATGTTGTACTCAAGTTAATTAACTCCCTGCTACATAATTACATTAGAAAAGGTGAAGCTGAAAAATATTCTTTGCACTTAGCGAAGAATAGACATTTGTAACAGCCATTAACTCCAGCAGAAATCTATTCCATGGACAGCACATATTATTTGATATTTAGACATTACCCAAAAGTTGGTGCTTCTTCATTTTAGCTTAATTTGAACTCTAAATGAACATCCCACTACAAACATAAGTACACTGGATGCCAGAAGCAGCTCCCACATGTGACACCCTTGTCTGTCCGACACGGAGAGGCTCTGAGAAGCAAGAGAGGGACAGAGCCCTTGATAGTCACTCACTGAGGAGCTGCAGTGCTGGAGAAGGGAACCCAGACCTTGTCACCCGGTTCAGGAATGGGGCTTGCACTCCCTAGTAGAACATCAGTCAGCGTGAAGCTCCTGTTTAAATTACCCAAACCTGTTTTCCCAACTGTATCCACTTACTACCCATCACACCAAGATTTATTTCTCTTAATTTATGACACATCTGCTCCAAGACCAATGTTCCAAGTTTAAATACATGCATGAACACGAAGGGCTCACCTGCCTTTTGAGAAGCACCTGAGGCTTTAGCAACTGTAAAATCAGTTTGGTAAAGGATGACCTTAATATTTTAATAACATAGAATGCATCCTGAGATGGATGTAACTGGTTGATCATTTTAAATATGAGCTTCTTGTCTATTCTAATGAGCAAATTATGTGAAGTGCAGAGTTTCTAAATTAGTGTTAGGAGCATGATATACTTTTTAAGCAAAAAGTCAAATGAGGATAAAGAAATTCAGGCACCACGTTTTTCAGCCAGTTCCCTCCAGCATATCAAACAAATGTGACAGTGCTTCTAATCTGATTTCTAGTAATAAAAAGAAACACACAAATTGCAGAAATAAATTTTGAATTTCACAGCAACCACTTGAGAAAAATCATCTTTTCAGCACCCCATATCACATCTCAAAAGACCAGCAACAAGTCAGAAAGTCAGCTGCATGGGCTTTCTGAATGTCACACAGTACTGAGGTACCTCCATGCATCACCAGAAACAGAAGCAAGGAAGATCAGGACTCACTTTGACACAGGCTTGGCATTAGAGGCACTAGCCAACACAAAAGATGCCAGCACAAACACCATCCCCCTTGGTGCTGGCACCTCAATGTGACAATGCCAGCAGGTTCTTATGACAGTGGGATACTGAGGAAGTGAGGTGGGCTGCAAGAGCAGGGGGAAATCAAAACAGGAGCAGCCCTTGCCAGACCTCCCACCCGGGAGTGACACCACTAAATTACTGCCCCTCTCTCCCTCTGCAGCTGTGCACCACAAAGAAGGGAGTTACAGTTACTGATTCCAGCAAAAATACACAAATTCCACCTAGAACCCCAAAGAACACTGTATCAAGCAACGCAAAAAGAAAATCCGGAACAAGGGAGACGGATAATAAAAAGGAAGCACTAGGGGTACCAGCACTAGAGAGAGCTGTCCTCAGATGACACTAACATTTACATGAAGGTTTGGGACGTTCCTTCTACTTATCAAGCAACAGGGAGTGTAGCTTAAATTCTGGCCTGCTCTCCGGAGCCAGCTGCTTAGGTCAGCTCACACCATCCTACTGCAGCCTAAGCAAGGATTTGATGCCCAGACAAGAACAGAGGACCAGCAAGGGAAAGGTTTGCAAGTGTTGTTGAACACTGAGTTGCCATCACCTCCTGCATCTGTTTCTATCAAACTGGTTCCAGCTTTAAAGACCAAACAGATGAAGTTTATCCTCCCAAGATCAAGCACTTCTTGGAATGTGACCAGAAGCACAGAAACTAGGAACACTCAGTATGTCTTCTTGCAACTAACACTGACATTGGGACACCCCCAAACCAAGGATCAGTTCTGCATCAGTTTCAAGACACTTCCCTTTACTACTGCTACTTAGATAATTTTTGCAAGTTAGCACGAATGAAAATCAAACACTTCCACAGCCTAGCTCAGTTTCACATGCTTTGCTTCTACGTGTTTGATGTGCAAAGCATTGTTAGTCATCCTCGACAGTAACTGAGATCAAACTTAGAAATGAGCATTGCCTTTAAAACACATTTCCTATTGGATCATTTTATGAAAAAGTGTTCACGATCATCTCAAAATGCAGAATTACCATATATTCATGTGCTCCAGTTACCAGTTCTTCTGCTACATTATCACATGCTGGCCTGCTCAAACACAGGAGATTGAATTAAGGTCAGTAACTGTTTACTACCTTTTTTTAGTATTTATGAAGATATTTGCATAGTATCAACTGAAAAACCTCTAAAACGCACAAAAGAAGACTGACAACCATTTCACTTGTTTAAAATTTGTTATCCGTTTGCATTCAATACCAAAAAAACATTTAGTGTTACCCTTTGGCAAAACTCCCTCTGCTCTTCTTCTCAGCCTCTTACTCCAGCCCAAAGCCACGTGGAGTAATTCTGCAAGAGAATCTGTCTTAACTTAATAAACTGATTAATGACAAGCAGAAGCCACCTAGCATAAGGAACCCTCTTACTGGCCATTGTCACACCCAGCAAGGAAAAACAAAAAGTAAAAAAAATCAGACTATCAGTCTAGGAAGTTTACTCCTTGAAGCTACTTTCATCCAAATGGTTTTCTACACTAACTGACAACCCTGACTAACCCTGCAGCACTTAGGTAAACTCTCAGGAACAGCTAACTAAAGGTAGCTCACTTCCTTAAACAAAGAGCAAAAGACACAACCTGTAGCATTTTGTACCTATATATGGCTAAATCCATAGTGAAGAGATGCTAAAACCATTTGAGAAATAAGCAGAAAGGCAGCTATCTACAAAAATACAAGCAGAACTGAAAAACCAAATAGGTTTTGAAAGATAACTTGTAAGCGTCAAAGTCAGCAATCATTTGGGAAATTCATGAACATTTTACATGTATTTCTACCAGCAGGGGAAGAAATGCTGGGAATACTTTTAATAGCAGCTGAATTGATTTATGTATTTGAGAGCAGAACCACTAAGAAAAACATAAGAGGACAGCACATTAGCATGTCTCCAACTGGGAAAGACAATTTTGTTTCTCTAGTCAACCATAGTGCTTTGAACACTTCATTTTGTAGATAAATAAGAACCAGTGATAGCAAGTCACTTCTCTCAAAATTATCTGAAAGGCCCTCAAGCCAGGCTGACAGGACTTGTTACACTTCTCTGGCACATATTCTGATCAGATCTCCATTCAGCTCATAGACCGAGATTCTGCTTTCTGGTTGCGAATTTTTTATGTTACAAATCACATGCCACAGAAGTACTGGCCCAACCTGTCCTCTTTCTCTCACTGCTTTGAAACAACTCTTGTTCATTTAACCCAGAGCAAGGCAAAAACCAAATTAATATGGTCATGAGTTAAGGCAGAATTGCTGAGTGAAAGTAATTCTTTTTATGAGTAAAGCTGTATTTACTTCCCAGATTGGTTACTGCTGAAAATAAAGAAAATGTTACAATCTTAAATGACTTTATCAAGTAATCTTTTATTAATCCGACGTTATTCAGAAGTCTCACCTCCTGGTAACTGTTTCTCTAAATGAAGACACAGTTAAAGAATTTTGTGTGCAGCACAGCTTCTGAGGCTCTCTTTATCTACTTAAATGCAAGTTAACATTCAGGCTGTTCCCGACCCCAGTGAGGAAAATGAAGCCAATAGATGGTCGTTCTCAGACACAGTCTGACCTGGCAACACATTCACAAGAAAACAAGATCACTTCCTGTCAGATGCCTGGAAGAGCAGTTTCTCAAGAAGTCTTAACTTCTATTAAGTAAAAAAAAATAAAATCTTCCTACCCTCAGAAGAAACCAATCCCTTACAAATATCAGAAGAGGCACTGTTACACTGGCTGCCTAAACACCCCAGTACACAGGCTACAAGCAGGAAGTCTGACAGGAGATTCAGCTGTATCTCCACATCATCTGAAGTGTCTCACAGCCTCTGGTTGTCTCTTTTCCACTATGATAAATACCTGATCTTAAAAATCTCCCTATTACTCCTCTACAGAAATAAAAAGTCAGACTTCCTGCTTCATTTTTTATTTTCTAGATACTCAATTTATGCCAAGGATGTGTGACCTTGCACCTCTTTGAGAGATTCAGTTTTCATTATTTCAGGTTCCAGCAGTCTTGGAGGTTTTTTTTTTATCCATGATCTCAATTTCCTACTTGGAGCATTCAAGTAACAAGTATCTGTTGTCCCACTGTCTGACAACTCTGCTATAGCTGTTTTGTCCAGATGCTTCATCAAACAGTGAGCTAAACCTCTGCACCAGATGTGGTCTGTGCAGAGCAAGTACTTGAGGCCCCCACTCCTGCCAATCTGTGGGACCACACGTTGCTCACACTCTGTGCTATGAAAGTCAAAGATCAAACTTCCACCAAAAGTGCCCAGAAAATCTGTTTCTAAAACCCGTATGTTAGACACCGATTTACCATTGGGGAGTTCGTCTTTTGTCAAATACATTTTAGCACAGAAGTAATTCACAGAGTGAAAACTAAGCTACAGCATCTCGTTCAGGAGGGCTTCCTAGGGAGACAGGGGGAAAGGTGATATCTTGTGGGTAATTAGATATAGAGACAAATGTAGGAGTAAATAACTGATCCCCAACAGAGCAGAGATTAACAGTGAGGTATCTTAAGTGCCCACAATAATAGAATAAGTACATTAAATTTCTCCAAACGATCTAGAATGAAAAAGAAAAGTTGCACCAAAGTTTTAGAGCAAATTAAACAAGATATTAATAGCTACAAGGAATAATAAGGACAGGTCCCACTTAGAGCTGTCGAGCCACAAAACGGCTAACACTCAGGGTCAGTCCAATTTTTGTCATACAAGCCACAGCACTGAAAAAAGAAACAAAACAGTTGGATGGATAATTTTAAAAAGTGGAATTTCACCGCACAGCACTGACCACCATCCCAAACATAGCATAGCTAAAAAAACATCCAGGCAAATCAGGCACCTCATCCCTTCCACTGCCTCCAAATCCACATAAAAATATAAAATATTTCCATTTTGATTGCATAAACTAACTCCTGTGTTTCACATGCGAAACATATGGACAGTAAGAGCGTGCTTGGTTACAGTAATAGCAATTTTCATTAGAAATTTCAATTCTACTTGAACCCAGAGTTTAAAAAAAAAAAGTTTAAAAAGCAGCTGGGAACAGTGGTTAAAACAGCCGATAGCTACACCTGACAATTAGCTTTCCCTACTTAGCGGCCTGAGATATTCACCCTGAAATCACCACTTCTCTTTCCGGCACTAGTCACCAGAAAAGTAAATTACTCATGACCCATATTCTCAGCGATGACCGAGCTGTTGTTCACTCCGATTAAAAGCACCAGGGCGCTCGGTGCCTGCACATCCCGGGCCTGGGCGCTCGCGTCCCCGGGCCATCCCCTGTCCCTCCGTCCGTCCGTCCGCAGCAAGCTCCGGCTCTGCGGTCTCCACACGCAGGAAACAGCAAGCCAGTCCATCTGGGCTGCCAGATGACGGCTCTGGAGAGTCTCCATTTGAAGAAGTGCGCAAACTTCACGGAACAGCAGCATTTTCAACAGCAACATGGCAGAACTCCAGCCAAGGAGGAGAGACCCGGGAGCAGGGGCTCGGAAATCTCTCAAGTGATGCTGTAGAGCCCGCTGCCAGCGTGCGAGTGGGAATGTGCTCAAACAGAAAGCACAGCAGAAAAAAAGGCATATGGAAACCCTCAAGTCTCCCGAACACACAGGCAAATAATTCAAACTAATGCCGTGTGCTCAGCTTCTCTGGCTTTCTCTGCTCCCTTCTGCTGACTTGCTGAACCTGAGTAATCACCCCGATTTATGCTAAGCACAGCCATTCTCAAAACAAGTTAGATAAGACTGAAACTCCGTGCGCACTCAGTTTTGCTACCAGCAACTAACAGAAAGCATCAATTAAAAAAAAATTAATGACTGCCATTAAGTTCTTAGAGAAGACCTAGAACTCGGCTCAAAGTTTGGCTTTTTTTGGAAAGGCTGGAAAGCGGCGAAGCGCCTCCAACAACTTTAAACCGGTCTCCACGTTCTGCGAGGGGAAAAGAGGATCTGAAAGGCAGCAGCAAAGGCACACCATCATCCCCCGGCAGCTTTGTGCTGATACAGGAGACAGGGAGCCGCTCGTCCGCGGGCGCCACAGGGATGGTGGGCACAGGGACAGAGGGAGCCGCGTCCCCCGTGCCGCGCCCCGGCGGTGCCGGGAGGGGTTCCAGCGCTGCTGCAGCCGGGGCAGCCGCACC
>WEIT01021751.1:88660-100224 GCA_013389985.1 Dryoscopus gambensis
GCCGCGCCGGGATGGGCGATCCCGCCCTCCCGCTCCCTCACCCGGCCCGGCCCCACCGCCCCTTCCGGGTCAGCGCCGCCGCCATCTTTAGTGCGGGCAGCGCTCGCAAGCCTTCGGGATCGTCTGAAACTCGCGTGTCACGTGAAAAAGAGATTTCCTCAAAACGTTAATGTTTCATTAGGCCGTCAGCACCCTCGGAAGACTCGTGTTAACAGGTTAAGGAGTAACAATAAAATTGTGGCAGGTTAAGGGTCGATGATTGCCGGTGATAGTATCTGACCGCACAAACGTGTTCAAGGCAGTACCTAATTCAAAGCAACATACTAACAAGCTCTAATCCCTAACAAAAGTTAGGTCGAGATAATCATTCGGCGCTCAAAGACTACGGTTCTTACCCTATAGGTGTCCCTGGGGTGGTGAAGGCAGGTATCATCTACTGATCCCAGAAGTTACAATGGAGTCTTCCCTAACTTCTCTCCATTTCTTAACTTACATACTTTCATATTCTTATAGTTATATCCCTACCTTATATAACTTTTGCATTATTTCTTCACATTCAGGTGGAGCTTGAGTGACTTTAGTCATACATCTCAGTGAGGGGTGGTCATACCTTGGGGTGGGTATCAGGACAGCACCAGTGATAACCTTGGGATGGAGATTTGTTTCATGATTTCAGCACGGTTGCTGATTCAACAGTGGGATATCTTCCTTTATCTCCCTTGATTTTCACCTAGAATGTACCACGGAGTTCCCTCCTCTACAACGGTTTTGCCAGAGCCTGGCCGCAGTGTCTCCACTCCCCCCCACCCTCCATTTAATCCTTCTTAGATTGTGTGGGGGAGGTCGGGGATGCTCACCACATTCCATCCAGGGAGTAGCAACCATATGTTCCACTATAATTTCCATACAGTTGTCTTCTTATCTCCAGTCATCTTCCCACAAAAGAGCTACAGGAATTCTCCCTGCAAAATAAGAGCGGGCTGAGAGGAGTGAGGGATCTGAGCTGTGCCATACACGAGCAGGGATGTGACGGCTGGGGTCTTGCTGTGACAGAGAACTGCAGAGCAGGGTCAAACCCAGCACTTGGTGCACTGAGCAATGCCTCAACATGGCCTCGAGAAAAAACACATATTTTCCTCCTATTCTTCCTCCAATTACTGCAGTTTTCTTTCATGGAATGCCAGCATATCTAACTGGGAGAGATTGGTCTGGATCTGTGTAATATTTCAGGCCAGGCGTGGCTTTTGGCCAACCTCAACTTCACTGACTGCAGCTGCATTATTTCTTAAAATCAGGGGCAAAGAATCCTCATTCTGACTTTAATCAGTCTGCCCATGAAGAAGAGGAAGGCAGAACCAGACATGGCTGTGGTTAGTGAGGCCACTCCACATCTCATCCAAACTCCCTCCTTCGCTCTCCAGCTCTTATTATACACTTACAATACTGTAAACAACCATGTTGCAAAAGAGGCTAAAAATTCCCCGTGTGAGAATCATGCATGGAAGCAAAAATTTAAAGGAGAACATATTTCAGACAAATAGTTTATTTACTTACAGCACCCCTCAGGTAGCAGCTTTTTACCCCATGAAAGCTGCCCTGGCCTTCCTATCTCCTACCAGTGTGTTTCAACTCTCCCAGGGACACCCAAAAAGCCTTTGCCTTTGGCCAGCAAATGCTGACGGCACATTACGAGCATTTTGTCTTTAAAATATATTTATAAACTTTAATCTGGCTTTAAATTATCACATATCCATCCCTCCCTGCCAAGTACACACACAGTGTCCACCAGCCGACCAGTGTGGACTGCCTGTTGCACCCACACCTCGAATCTCTCTTACAGGGACAGGAGATATTACCAGTGTACAGACATAAAATCCACCAGTTCTGCCTTTTTAGGAGCATGCTTGTCACCATAGGCAAAAAAAAAAGGGTTTTTTTTCCTTGCATTTTTCTCCTATGGACCCACATCAGCAGAGAAATATAGTCTATCAAAGAAAATTTTGGCCAAAACTGCACTCTTCTTGCCCTCCAAACAAGTTACTTCTGGCTCTGCCAATCACTCGAAACTTTAATTGAAAGCATAGTATAATTGCATGGTATCATAATGTATGCCAATAACCCTGAAATTTTCCTGGGAAAATTTGAAGCAAAAGCAACTCAGGCAAGAGTTCCACGTGTGTGTTTTATTTCCCCCCTGTTCAAGGGCAACCAGTCCCAGCAGAGACACAGCTTCACCTGTGCTAGACTTTGTAAGCATCACAGGTGGTCAGTAGGATGTTCCTCCACCTAGAACATCTCCAACACCCCACACAGGCCAGCAATCCTTAGTGCATATTTTGGTCCCTGAGCGTGGTGAACTCAGGTTTGCTTCCCCCATTTATTTGCTTTTTCCTCTTAAAAAAGGTGTGCATGTGCAGTACCAGAGGCTCTCGTAAGATGGCATTGACAAAATGCTGAACAGCACAGAAAGGCTGACAGTTCGACCACGTTTGCTAAGGGCTTACACAGTTCAAGCTGCCTTTTCTCTTTAGTTAGGGTGTTACTAATTGTAACTTGTGTTCAGTTCAGTGCTCTCAGTCTCCTTCCCTGGTTATAATTTAGTGGCTCAGAATGACCTGGATCTCACCCTGGCCCTTGGGAGAGCAGCAGAGGGTGAGTGCTGGGGCTCCACGGCTGTGCCCTGCCTGCAGCCTGCCTGAGCCTGGGATTCCCGGCTCTGGAGGAGGAGGTGAGGAAGAGCTGCAGATTTGGAGGATGAACACGTGATTAGAATAGCAAATGTTTAGTTTGTCAAATCGAATCCTTGGAGGCCTGAATATGGCTACAAGCCGAAGTAGATTGTATTTTATCATAACTCAAGCAAATTTCCCACAACTAAGTATTCTGTTGATTTCAGGAAACTGCCCAGGATCTGATCAACACCAAAACAACTCTTGTTTATTTCTTTCCAAGTTTATAGTCTGGCTATACATAGAATCATAGAATGGCCTGAGTTAGAAGCAATCTTAAAGATATCTTTTTCCACCCCACTGCCACGGGCAGGGACACCTTTCTCTAGATCAGAGCTCCATCCAGCCTGGCCTTGGACACTTTCAGGGATGGGGCATCCACAGCTTCTCTGGGCAACCTGTGCCAGTGTCTCACTACTCTCTCAGTCAAGTATTTCTTTCTAATATCTAATCTAAACCTATTATCTTTCAATTTAAAGCCACTTAACATGCTTAGCATTTCTTCAGATGAGTATTGTGTCTTCAGAGCAGCAAGGGTCAAAGAGTAAAAGCTCTGAATTTCAGCAGAGCTTTCATCACCTGCATGCTTAAAATAAAAGTGCAAATTAAAAAAAATGTATATAATGATACAAGTTTTTTTATCACTCTCTTGTTGGTCTAATTCAGGATTTTTTTTCCTGACTCAGTAAGTATCTTAGGATGAGACCAAGTTTAACAGTCTTAAATCTGGATCCGCCTCTGGTAGCTGTGCCACAGAAGACAGAACTATTACTGCTCTTGTCTGCTAAGGGAACTACATCCTCTACAGGCGTACGGGGGAATGGCATCAGTCCTGGGAAAGGAAAGCCACAAGTGCAGCCTGCCTTTACTGCATGAGAAGTGCAACTTTTCGTAATCATTGCTGAACTGGGGGAGCTGCCAGGCAGTGAGAGAATGACAGAAAAGTAACGTCGCTGATGGAGCTTTATAGCTGCATTTTTTAATCTCGCAGTTGTTCTTGGGGTTAGATTCTTTCTCAAGGCAACTGATATTTTATGAATAGCCTGGGAAACAATGTTTCTGGTCTCTTCTGGATAATAGACACGAAAGAACTTCCTATTCTTACTAAGTATAAACGATATCTACCTACTAAAACTGTAAACTCCATGACACAAGAACAAGAAAGGAAATTTGGTTAAACAGCCTTTCTCCTTCAACACATTGAGCACGTGGCTGTATGCTCCTGACCATAGGTGAAAATGGCCAGTAAGGTCAGGTAAATGTAACACAAACTATTTCACTCACCAGAGCACTTCACACTGTAAATATATTTTCACAGAATATCTTAATTCTGGAGTTTTAGAGGCATTGCTGAGTCCCTGGGCCTCAGTTTTTGCCATTTAATGTGTGAAGCACTGGTGCTTGCTTTGAACAGTTATTCATCCGATCTTCTGCAGTCTTAAGGAGTCAAAATCTTTTTTCAATCACTATCAGTCATCTCCTAATTTCCTTGCTCTTCTCTATCAGTCCCTATGCGTCATATCCTGCTGTAACGCAGGTCTGGCTGAAAGCAGCACGCTCACACATGACATCATCTTACATTACTTACGAAGTTTCCATCCCTGTCCACAACCCACTCACGTTCTTCACACTCACATTTGGGACCATTTTGAACAGGACTCAGTGTGACTTTACACTGAGTCGTGCTCCAGGGTCCAGCATTACCTCAACCCTACACAATCCTGATGTGGAAATGGAAACCGGGGCAGCAGCAAAAGTTCGTTCCGGCTGGAAACTGGGAGTATAATCCCGGTAGCTTGCCCTCTGTGAGACACCCTCTGAGGAAAGGACTGTGCCCTGGGAACTCAGTGAGGAGCAGGAGTGAAGGATAGGACCGCATCTGCCTCTGGAGAGGCTTCTTTGGAGTTGCTGCCAGTGTAATTTTTCTTTAATGCTTCTGTGTGCAGAGCAGCTTGCCACAGCTTGGAGTTGTCATCCTCATCATGCAGCCACGGAGCTGCAAAAGTGTCAGAAGCAACACTGTTCTGCAGCCACCACATGAGAGCGAAGCCCACGCCACGCTGTCCCTCTCCGCACCAGCAAACTGCGATCAGCACGCTCACACTGCCTTTTATCTTTTAGACCTCAACAGCCGCTGGTTCTGCCCATCACCCAGCCCCACCACCTGGAACCCTCAGAGCACTTACACTGTCCTGGAGGACTTCCAACTCCCTACACAGACTAAAGCTTGCTCTAGAGATGCAGCTCAGCAGCAGCAGCAGCAGCAGCAGCAGCAGCAGCAGAAGCAGGAGATAACCATGTTACAACCAGAGTTCAAGACATTTCCGTAGCCGCACCATTGATGAGCCCCACGTTTCAAGCCCTTTTCCTGCCCCTTGCATCCCTTCCCAGCATGCCTGGCTCTAATCTGGCAGTGTGATGGAGCTGCTGCTGCTGGGTGTGTGTCCTGGGTCTTTTCCAAGTGCCAACCCTCTGCTTGCTCAAGCCACACGGGGATGCCTCCCGGCCCTTTTCTCCCCAACTTGTGAGCAGAAAGGGAGCTCGGGGTGTTGCCTCATAGGCCACTGTGGCTGAGTGCAGGCTTTCTAGTACAAAGGGCAACAGCTGGACCCTGTCACCTCTGTTTGGCTCTTCTGCACCATGGGAGGGTTTGCCTTCTGCCTTGCCTACCCAACCTCCGGGTGACTCCTCTCCCTGAACTCGAGATCTTTTCTGCCATGTCATTCACCCCAACAGTGAATGAGTAAAAGAGGAGCTTGCTCCAGATATTCCCCTACTCAAGCTCTTTGTGTGGGGAATTCTGGAATTCAAGACCCCACATTTGTCTGCTTAGGGCCTGATTTCTTCAAGAAAAGTAGCCACTTGTGAGTCCATCACAGAGGAGTCAGCCCTGCAGCACTGTGGGACCACCCAAGAGGTTCTCTGCAGGGGAGGGAGTGAGCCAGCACCGAATGAGCCGGGCTGGGTCACCTTCTGTGGACTTGATACTGGGAGAGGAGACCAAGGAATGCACATGCCCTTATCAACTCCCTGGGTCTGGGTGTGCTTATCAGGCACAGGGGGCACGTGCTGTGGTTCTGGTTGAGGGACTTCCCAGCTTTTTCATCCACCTCATGGCCATCTCAGCCTTTCTCTAGAGACTTTTTCTGCCCCACGCTATGGCACAAAATGGCACTGCTGCCTTCAGCTGTTCTGCAGCTCACTGTTAGGACTCCTTTCCTCTGTGATTCTCTATATCCTGAAAAACTACTGTGATTTTATTAACGTGTCATCTAACCTTAAGAGCTGCTGAGTAAGTTCAGCTCTCAGCCCTTTCTCCCAGATGCTTTTCTGTGCCATGCTTTACTCCTACACACTTTTCCTGTATGGTTTCTATGGCAACATGTGTATCTCTCCATCTGCTGTAGATCTCCATTACCATGTTCAGATGCTTGTTATCCCAGTCACAAGTGCCATTTCCAGGTGTACCAATGTTAACAAGTTCAGTTTGGAAACGAAGCCAAAGCACTTGGTAATTTTTGTAGGCAAACATGTAGGCAAAAATATGTAGGCAAACCTACATAGTCCCTAATTTGACTGCTGTGTTTCCATGTTTCCATTTAAGCTCTGTTTGAGGGATACTGATACTAAGCTGTTCTCATCACCAGATCTTCTACTTCTACCTGCACTCTCCAACCAATTCTGGATTTACTTCCTAATTTCCAAATTATATCCTTCCTTTTTATTGCAGCCTACGCTGCCTACAGAGTACGTATATTTGGACTCTGGAAACTCTTTGTTGCCTGTTGCCTGGGGTTTGATACCTGTTTTATAGAAAATTAGTTTTAAGTTACCTATACTGTTTCTCTTCTGTCAAATGCGTTTTCAGTTCTGCCATAGTCCTATTGCTTCTCCTGAAAACTTTCTCTGTTGGATTACAGAAAGCCCTAAAGAGAACAGATGGTTTACAGTTGGCCTCTCAATCTGTTCCGCTTGAATTCCTTAAATTGCTTGGAATTATGTAGATTTCTATACGGCTAAAATCCAGTCTTGTTTTCTGCTAAGTGCCTTGGAGAACTGACTTAAGTGTGAAAAAAAAAAGTTCTTCCTATATAATCTGATCAGAGCCTGCAGCAGAAAATTCAGCTAAATGAAATGAGTGGAGTCAAAACTTCACTGTTTATTTGTTTTCTAGATCCCATGAGTGACTAAAAGCCAACTGCAAGAAGTCCATGTGGAAGCTGTAAAGCTATAAGTAATTTGGGCTGTCAGCTTTTAGAGATGCAAACTGACACTGTTTATTTGTACCCAATATCCTGGAAGAGTTTTTTTGAGGTATGTGCTACCTCAGTATAAATGGCTATTATTTACTACCAGTAATGAAAAGTAATTAAGCATAATAATTTAGTGTTTGTATATGCATTTAAAACCATGCAAATCTTCTGTTTAGAATGTAATTCAGGGAGAGCTTATGTGCAAAAATTTTCCAGAGGAAAATGAAGAGGCCCATGATATCCGTGTAATTCCAGTGCCAGTGCAGTCCACCAGGCTGTCTAGTGTAATGTGAAAGACAGACACTGCACTTGCATTTTGGATAGAGCTGAAGTTGTAGGTTTTTAATGGTCTGCAGGCCTCAACCAGGGGAAGGTTCTCTGGACAGGGGGGCTCCTCGCACATACCAAGGCTGACATTGGGAACCCTTGTTCTAAGCTCCAGACCTACCCCAAACTTAACTCTACCTATAGCTTCACAGGCGAGAAAACTGAATGTGTGAGTCCTGCTGACATCGGCCCACAAGGCTTGGGAAAAAAAACCCAAACAAACCTCAGTTTTCAGCTCCTCTTTGCCTAAACTTTAAAGCCTGCATTCCTTAAGATGCCAAGGAGCAATGCTATCTGATCATCACCCCAGGGAGTGCAAAATTCATATTCTGCTTTGCTTTCAAGTAGTCACAAGACAGAATAGGCTTCTTAACTCTTTCTTCTCTCCAAAGAGAACAGACAAAATAAGGCTGAATATTACCAGTAGCTCCAGATGCCTGCATAGGATGTGAACTGTGATGCAGACAGTGCAGGACATCTCAGGACTATGCAGAAAGTCTAGTGAAAAAAAGGAGACAGGAGTGATATGCAGAGAAAACTGTCATTCAAACATCCAAAAGTAAATGTGCAACTCAAAATCAAAATAAACCAGACTTGCACAGGGAAGGAAAACAAGGACATAAAGGGTTTACTGCATGATTGCAAAGGAAATAAAGAAAAGCATTGCCCACAACAGCAGCAGGGCAGATACCTAAAAGCTAAAGGAAGATATTGCTTCAGTCTCCATAAGGAAAAAAATGTAACTAACCCCAGAGAGCAGAGGCAGCACACTTAAGAGGCTAAAGGGTGCGGATATGGAAATTATTGTGTAACACAGCCACAAAACATGAGGGCTCTTTACCCTTCACTTCTGAATACTGAATAATCTCCATCAATGACATCTTTGGGCTTTTTAGAGCAAAGGTTAGTCATGAGTAACAAAAGACAGGAACGGAAGCAGAAAATGGGTTAAAGTGTCAGTTAGGCACATTTTATGTAGACCAGCTCAATGTCTTTTGTTGATAAGATAATGGCATATCAGAACAAAGGAAAAATAACTTATCAACCTGGACTTTGGTAAAAAGCATTTGATTTGGTATTACCTAGATAATCATTAGTTAAACTCAAGAAGATGAGGATTAACATAAACACTATAAAATGATGAAGGAACAGAATTGGGAGTGAAAACTGCTGATGGGGCTGAGAGCAAAATTGTAGAACTGGAGTAATCAGTAAGTCTGAGAAATTTCTTAAGTTCGCTTGATGCAAAAAATTATGAGTGAGGTAGTGAAATTGCTAACAACAAAGTTAGAAGATATTTTCAATAGAGAGGAAATCCTAAAGGAAGAATTATGTAATTGTTATGTCCTAATAACAGACATGGGAAGAAATGTAACAGAATGTAGTAGAGGGACATGTACTGAGAGATTGGTAACATTTCTGCTGTAAATTAGAATTTATCCACTGTGAAAAACAGAAGAGGAAGAACCATGTATGTGGTGTAGTTATTAGATAAATGGAGTCTTACATGTAGCAAGCACTGTATTTTCAGCAACAATAAATAAATAGATACAAAACACTGGGTAAAATTCAGCTGAAATTTTTGGGCATCATTCAGGTTACCAGTGTTCAGCAAGCTTGACTTTGTCCTGGAACAGGTACAAAGAAGGGACATCTAGAAAATCAGAGGAATAGCTAAGACAGCATGTCTTGCTGAGCTTGGCAAAATGAACGGTAAGATGGGATCTGATTCCTCTTTGTAAATACATTTGAGGTTTTAGTCAGGCAGAGAGGGGGAATAAGCACTGGGGAGAAGAATCATTCACATTTACAGACAGCATTTGTGCTAGCGCAGATGGGCAAAAGGTGGATATGAAACAGGAAGAAGGGCTCTCACTGTGAGAGGAGCAATGGTCTCAAACAGCTTCTCCTTAGAAGAAGGGGAAAACCTCTAACCAGTCTTAAGAGGGATACTGAGTTTGGCATTTCTCAGTCACAGTTTTTGGGACATTCAAAGGCTGCATTGCCACCTAGGAAGAGCCACACTTGGCTCAGCAAAAACTCTTGTCGCTGCCCTGGCTTTGCTGCACTGACACTGAGGATTTCCTGTTTGCAGGGGAAAATTGTTCAGCTGTGTAATCTCTGGGTCATATGCATGACCCATTAGGTGTGGAAGATCAGGTGAGCTTGAGTGGGCCTTGAGAGAGTTGTCTTTAGCCTCCCTTTTATGCAGACTGAGCTTTTATGTCTGTGTAGCTCACACATCAGAGCTAGTGCTCCTGGGCTTATGTGAAAAACAAACATGGTGCCTCCATGGGAAAGAGCAGATCCTTCCCATTGCCTGATAAAACAACAGTTGTCAGCACCCGCCAGTGTGTGCTCTGTGGCTCCAGGGCTCTGGAATCTGACAAAGGATCCATTTCTCGGGGCCTCACACAACACTGCCACTGAGACAGCCTTGACATCCGAACCTGACATCTAAAACTACCTGCAGACCACCTGAAACCGTCCTTGGGGAGTGAATGCTTCCCTGTCCATCTCCATGGAGCAGTGAGCACACAAATCCAGAGGAGAGTTCAGCAGCACACAAGTGATACACTTCCACAGCCAGTTAGTGTCACAGACGGATAAGCTAATGCGTGCACTCACAGTCCCAGACTGTGTCCTCTGCTCTTCACAAGTGCTGCCGTATCCATCTGCCTGCTCGTCCCCTGCCAGTTTATCTGCACCCACCAAATGGCCATTGTAACCGCGATGTGGAGGCCACATAAATCAGTCCAGAGGCCACCAAACCAATACAGTTCTCCTTTGTAATTCAAATCTTCCACATTAATTTAGAAAAAAAAAAAACCACGACACAGTTTGCAATACTTATGTATTATATAGACCAGGGATGTTTTCTGTGGCGTGCATTAGTTGCAGAAGCCAGTGCTTCAGTGTGTCCCCCTCTTGGGGCCTGGGGACTCACCAGGACAGAAGAGCTTGCAACAAGCAGAGGAACAGGGCAAGAAGGATGATGGCTACTCTTCACCTCCACTTTAGATCTTCTTCTCAAGGAGAAGGTGAGTTAAAGAGAGAGGAGAATGAAGGGACACAGAGGAGGAAGCAAATCGTGGTGAACAAACAGGATACTGAAGGAAATGTCCTGGAACCAGAGAAAGGCTCTTGTGTCTTGGCTGTGCTCAAACTGTGCTTGCAGGTAATGCATCTTCTTGCAGAATCCCCATCAGGCTTCACAGGTGCCCAGGGTCCCAGCTACACCTTCCTTTTCAGCAACCTGTCCTGGTTATTTTCTCAAAATATTATTTTGCAGGATTTTCCCCTAATTTTTTGTTAAGTCCACAAACAGTCATCACTATGAGGACACACCAAATAATTGAGCCAGTGGAGCTGACAGCAGGCGAGATGAACATATGTGTACCTCCAGGAACACCCACAGGCTTCTCCAGGGCTGGCAGCCAGCCTCCCTCCATGAATCACAGGGTCAGGTGTCCACATCCCATGGAGCCAGGAACCCACTGAGCCAAACTCTGGGGCGAGGGCAGCAGATGTGGTCACTGCTGAGCCCACAGCCCCCCCGTCAGAGAAGGAAGCCTGAGCACAGCAGGATGAGGGGAAGCAGGAGTCCAGGAGCAAGAAAGGTGGCAAATGCAGTTCTTTGGCTCAAAAAGGAGAGAGAAGGATGCTTTGAAGAGGAGACAGAGTGTACTAGAGGGCTGAGAGATAAAATGTGGTCATTTGTAGGGTGCTATGCATAATTAAACGATGTAGGAGAAGAGGACCAACACTCCTTTTTGTCCTACCTTGCAGACAACTTATATTTGATGTCCCATATTAAGCGCAGTAATATAGTTCAGGATTTATCAGCTGAATCTGGCTCTGATAATGCACTCATAGCCTTTTGGTGTGTTCCTTATGTGACCAAAGGATTTAAAACTTTACTATTTGTGGGACAGGGCAGGTGGGACTTTGAGATGTCTCTCACTGTCCCGGAGGGCCCAGCTTGTGTCCTTCACAGACTCTGCCACGTTACCCACCCTACAGAAAGCCTCGGGGCTGCCGGTGGGCAGGAAGGTCCTACCCCACGAGAAGTGCAGGGCTTCCCCACGCAGGTCCTTATCCCCGTACATTTCGGAGGAGGCACCATTTTCCCCATTCCCCCTTCCAGGGCACCGAATGCCCCCGCTGCCAGCCGACGGTCGCAGGGCAGCGCTCGGCGCAAGGACCGACCCGGGCAGAGCATCCCGCGGGGCCGCAGGCGGGGCCACGGAGGACC
>WEIT01021751.1:100246-124826 GCA_013389985.1 Dryoscopus gambensis
TTCCTCATGTCTTTCCCTTTTTCTGCTCTTTCCCCGCTTCCTTCCTCGGTTTTTCCTCCCCCCGCGGCGGCCGGGGGCTTCGCAACAGGTGCGGTGCGGGGAGCGGCGGGGCCGGGGGCGCGGAGCGTCTCCGCGGTCCTGAAACCGCGACCCTGCCCCGTCCTGCCGCGGCTTCTGGGCTCCTGGGCAGGGACCATCGCCCCCGAGAGATGCACCAGTCAGTCAGTGAGAACTGGAAAGGCATGAGGCTCCCGAATCACCCCAGGTGTGTGCGCCGCCTGAAGCCTGGCGACAGAATCCAGAGAGGGCCGGAGCTGCAGCTGTCGCTGTGTGTGATTCGGCAGGGCCCCGGCCGCTCACGTTGAAGCGTTCAGCAGCGAGGAGGGCGGTGATGCTGTTTGTGTTCCTCTGAAGGAACCGGGACACGGGCTTCATTTAAAGCCACGATGTATTGGCACCTTTGACTTCCATCCTCCTCAGCATGTCCTTTTGCATCTTGGTGCAGGCACAGCATTGTGTTCACGTGTCCCATTTATCCTCATTCTTAAGAATGTTTGCTACTGCTCAGTCCTTTCTAGCCTGGACAAAAGTGTGGGTCTCCAGAGCTCCTTGAGCCTGACGGGCCCCAGTAAGATCAGTAAATCCATCTCACAGGGCTTTGCATCTTACTTTTCTTACGCTTTATGTACACTGGGCACAAACAAACAGACCTACATGCATGTGCATGCATTTGGGATTAGCAAAGCCAGCCTCCAGGTAGTTCTGGTGATTGTTTTTGTTCAGAGCAAGCTCCTTAAGATTTTAAAAATATCTGACAGCTAGGTGGAAGTAATGCCAGAAGAGTCAATAACTGAGGGAGTGGTTGCTTGTGAGCTGCTGAGAACACAGCAGAGCTAAAGCACAGCTCTCTGCCTTCCTGCCTTGTCAAAACATGCATTCTCTTTGTGCATGACAGCTCTCAGATACAGCCTTTCACATGGAACTGCACAGCCAAGCCTTCTGGATCTCATTGTCGCACTTCTGGCTTTCTCTGGCCTCATCATTAGTTTCCTCAACTGCTGCTTTCACCATGCCATTTCAGGGAAGGCATCCCTCTCCCTGCCACTTTCTCTTCCCTCACCTGCCTGTACATTGTGCATTGTCCCTTCCAAGCCATCAACAGCCATGACTGCATGTTTGGGAGTCAATTTTTTTTAATATTTGGTCAGCCCACAGTCACAAACTTCATCATTCTCTTGCTGCATCCTCAAGCAGGGACCTCCTGCTTTCCCCAGGCTGTTCCTTTCCCACGAGGCATCATTTAAAGTCACTTAGTTGTATTCAGATCTGTACTCGAGAAAGTTCTGTTTTTCCACATGTACCTACAAACTTGGAATGAGCTATACCACACAGATACTGAGACCCCAGCACATTCAATACCATCTACTTACTCATACTGCCTGTCTGCCTGGGCCTATCTCTTGCTTCCTACCCTATACATCAATATTAAAATCCTCAGGGAGGACATAGACATTGTGCTCTGATGGTTGAATCACATCTATTCATAGCCTTGGTGGCAGAACAGGTTATTTTAGTGCTACAGAGAAATACAATGTTTACCTTTGGCAAACATTTTTTTTTCTTATGTTCCTCATGAATATTTGGGTGGCAGTTCAGATCCGTGCTCTTGAGGCTTTCCTGCAGCTCTGAATCGTGGTTGACACGTGACACAGCAATGTTGCAAAAGCTCATGTCAGCTGCAGAAGTTCAGCAGGTCACGGGGACTTGCTAAGTCAACACTGCCAGGAGGCTCATGAGTGATATGGTTGAGCGAAGCAAGTGCTGCGCTGCATTTTGTGGCTGCCAGTAGGTGCAGGAGGATTTGTGTTTACATTAATCATGGTTCAATTATCTGCTTTTTAAAATAGAGGTTTAATTCGCTGCCTGGCCCCTCAGAATCCAGAAGCTCTCCCAGTCTTAGATTCATCTGTCCTGCAGAGTTCTCAGCAAAGATCCAGCTTGAACTGGGTTCTTGTCTTCAACATGGACAGATAGCCAGGCTTTTTATGGAGGTGCATGGAAGGAAAGCAAGAGCCAGTGGTCATAAATTGAACCAGAGGAGGTTCTGACTCAATAGATAAGGAGAGGAGAAAAAAAAATCTCTGTGAGAACAATAAAGCATTGGGGGAGGTTGCCCAGAGAGGAGGTGGTCCTTGGGGAATTTTCAAGACTCAACTGAACAAAGCCCTGAGCAACCCATCTAAACTCAGTGATGTTCCCACGCTGGGGACCTCTCATGGTCCCTTCCAATCTGAGCAATACTATAATTTTTTAAAAATTGGGTGATTGGCTAAGAAAGAGATTGAAAAAAGACATCATCTTCAAGCATCTAAAGGAGAACAACAATATTCCACCCTTCTTGAACAGAAATGGGCTTAATCATGGTAAGAAAGACTTGGGTTAAACTTGAGGAGGATCTTTCTAATGCTAAGGATAATGAAGTCCTGGAGTGGGCTAATTGGGGAAGGGAAGAGACCTGTAACCTCTGAGGTCTTTCAGACCTCCTCGGAAAAACTGTCAGGAATGGCATAAGTCTATTTCCCTGCCCTTTGCAGAGGGAAGACACCAGCTGCTTCCTGGGCTCCACTAAGCTCTATTTTTCACCAGATCTGATGTATGCTACAGTTTCATATTCACAGATGTAAATAATGGGTCTTATTTGAGTTACTCTGCATAAAGATAAAAGCATTTTTATTCTTGGCAATGTGTGAATCCCTCCCAACATGAATTAACATAATTGGGGGAAAATATCTGATTGGCAGTTTTCACTTTTTAAAATTATCTAAGTGGAGTTCTCTGCCTTCTATTAATCTTCACTGAATTGAGTTTTGGAGAAATAAAACAAACCATGGTAAAATCTTTACAAGTGAGCACCCCTGGTTTTGCTTGCAGAAACAGCCCTCTTCTGCCAAGCCTGCGTAGTTACCAAACACTGCCTTCACAGACAAAGCAGCTCATCTTCCTAGGGCTGACCAGCAGTGACTGAATTCTAAATGGACTGAGTAAAACAGAGCATCAGGTTTTGAACAGTTTGATGATTTTGTGGAGAGGTACTTTCCCTGATGACTGCTCAGTGCCTTTTAAACATTAAATTCTTTCTCCCCAAACCCTTAATTAATCTAAAGAGAAACCTAAGGAAAATACTACTATTAGTGCAGCTACTTTTATGCCTGAGATACCTTCACTGATAACTTTTAAATAGGTAAAGGGTTGGGTGGCAACATCTCAGCACAATGGCAATGACAGCTCTGCCAGAAGATCAGATTTATCTACTGAGAGCTGCAAGTCCCTTCAGGATTTCAGGGATTAGAGCTGGAGTCTGCACCTTTCAACAGAAAATCATATGTTCTTGGTACTTAGCTAGAAAAGTTATTTTTATGGGTAGGCTTGAGGTCTAAGTTCATCATCCAGGTTGTGCTGGACGACCCGGACAATGAATTTAGATCTCAAGTTTATGAAAAAAACCCAAATCTTTTTCTTATTAATACATGTTTCTTGTGTGGAGCCAAAATTCATCCTCAGCTCAACCTTTGAATGTGCCCTCTGTTGACAGCAGGGCAAGAGAACCAAAAATATAAGCAATTTTATAAACAATATGAATGTATGATAAAACTGCATGCCTTTCTTTCAAAACAGCAGAACTCTTACTGTAAAGGTTCACCCTTAAAACATTTCCCTAAATATTATAAAAGACCAAACCAAATCATCCCTTACAAAATAAAACAAAACCCCCTAACAAAAACCACAAGCCAACAAAACCCCCCCCCAAACGAAATAACTAAATAAGAAAGGCACTACAGCAGCTCAGGATGTAGCATATAATCAACACTGAGCAAAGTGAAACCTGATCTCAGCAGGATTTCTTTTATCATTAAAGATTAAGACCTTAATTACCTATTTAGAAGACCTTATTAGTTATTGAGCAATTTAAGCTTATGTAAACCTGTTACATGAAAAATATGGGTGAGCCAAGGAGGGTCAGTTACAATATGGTTTCCCTTTGAATCATTAACAGCACAGACCTACCTGGACTTTGTCTTTGATATCCCCAAGAACTTTATCAGTTCCAGAACACATACCACAGCTAAATCCTATTCATGCTCCTTGTTATAAGTGGGTCAGAGGACAAGGTGCTGCAATTGGACCTTCTCTTTCACTTGTGTTAATAAAATGGCCAATGCTTGAGAGATTAAAGTAGCATTAAAATGAAGAGAAGGAAGAGAGGAGTAAAAATAATCACCCCTCTTCCTCAAATAATTTAAAGAGCATTAGCAATACCTCCAATTTTTTCTGTCGGGTTTTTAATTCTCCCTTGCCATGACAGTGTTTGCAAGGCTGCAGTGATGATGGGAGAATACAATTATTGTCTGACCTGAAATAAAAAATGCTCAGCATGACTCAAGATGAGTAAACTGGATGGTTAAAATATCCTCAGGCTGCAAGTATTACAAGTCCTGTTACAGCGGTAATTAGAACAATAAGTAAAGAGAAACCACCAGGTTGAAGGGTTGTTTGTTTTCTTTCCGAGGATTTAGGTCTTATGTAATATCCTTATTGGAAGTGTTTGATTGTGGATAGGAAAGTGGGATGCATCTATTTTACATGAGATGCACAAAGACTGCCACAGCAAGATTGCTCAGCACTTATTTACCACCTGGATTATTTTACATTTATTGATCTTGACAAAAACCAGAATTATCTGAGGAGCAAGAGAGATTTTAATCTCAGATAATGTATTTTTATTGCTGTTGATTGTACATCGCACTCCTGCTCTACAACCTTTGCTATTACTTCAGATCCATTATTGCATTTTTATATTTTTCCCCTGTTCTACTTTCTCTGTTTTTAAACTTGAGGGGCTCTTGATGGAGGGTAGTGGGTAAAGCTTTCTGATATATGTCACAAGCACCTGGACAGCTTTATGGCACAGGCTTTTTATGAGTTATGATGTTTAAAGTAACTTGTGCTTCCAATTCACCATAAAAGTACTTTTCCCCTTTTAGTTATTTTTTTAAATTATTTTTAAAGGGGATCAGCCATAGCGAGAATCATTGGCAAAAATGTCCAGAAGTCCAACAGATTTGATCCCACTGTCAAGATGTGGGTGTTTGAAGAGATCATTAATGGAAGAAAACTCTCAGAAATCATCAACCAGGAACATGAAAATGTTAAATATCTGCCTGGATACAAGATACCCCACAATGTGGTAAGTTGAAAACAAATTAAAAATCACTGATCTGAGTTGTTTTGGTTTTTTTTATAAGGGAGGCAACATCTGAAAAAAAATTAGGAAGCAATTCACTGCTTTGTTCTGGTTTGTCACCTAACTCGTTCCAATATAACTCCCTGGAATATAATTCAGTTTTGTGATTTCTGTTTGTCTCGTATGTCACACGCAACTTCAAATATCAACTGTGTCTGTGCTGGTATCACACCATCCTCCTCCCTAGCAGAGATCAGCACAACTCGAGAAATGGCAGGCAGAGAGTTGTCTACACAGAGCTGAGATATTTCAAACCCACAGCATCTTCTGGAAAAGCAGGCAAAGCTACTGTTCTTTCATCTGAAAAAGAAATCAAAAGCACAGGCTGTGGCTTACGTGGAGATGAATAATGAGCTATCAGCTCATGGGTGATTTCAGGATAGCTGTAGTTAATAACGTTCTAAATTCCAGCAAAAAAATAATAAGGTATTTATTGTCACGGACATTTAAAATACCAAGTTACACATCTCTACTTAAAGTAATCGTCTTAGATAACTTATTGCTCCTGAAGCAAGTGAGGTGAGGGGGTGTGGCTGTTCAAGATTTTGCCAAATGCCACTGTTTTGTGAGTAGTGCCACATTTTTGGAACAGTTGCAGTTGTAAAGGGAAGTTAAGATGCTGCACATGGTGGATCTCCTTGCTTGGGGAGTGGTTATATTTAGTATTCCATTTTGTGCTGTGATTGCATATTTGCACTTCTGGTGTTTGAACTTGGCACACAGTTCTCCAGGGTTACAACTGACTTGTCACTGTTATCTTTATAACCTCTAGCACACCAACAGGTTTGTCATCATCCCTTGAGGCCAGCCTCACCGTGCTAGAGCAAAGCTTGGGGCTTCACCAGCAGAAATCAGCTGGTTGCAGTAGAGCCTGGAGGGACCCTCAGATCATCTCCAGCTGAGAAAAAAAAAAGAAAACCAAACAAGCTCAGCTTTTCCTTGCATTGCTCTGCAGCATTATGAAGAGACAGGAGCCCAGCCTGTGCAGTGCTGCCAGCCTCTGCCCTGCTCCCACTTTGCTGTTTTCCCAGGGAAGCAGCCGGGCTGGCAGAAGCTCTGGTTTTCTTGCTGGGAATCCCACTTGCTTAAGGGTTGTGTGCTCCAAGGCTGCATCCAAGAGTGATGTTTTCTCCTACTGTAAACTGCTTCTAGCAGGCTCAAATTCACCTGCTGTTGCCTCTATAGCCTGGCTTGAATTGTTGTTCTGAGCAATGCCAGCATCTGGAGGCAGATACAGTTAGGCAGTCTTTAGGCATGTTGTATAGGTTTTGTAACTCTTGGGAAAACTAATCCATATTTAAAACAAAGACACATATCTGCCCAAAGATGGTGATCATCTCTGCCTTTTGATATAGTTTACTCTTCAGTAACTCAGCTGGTGACCTATGGAAACTAAAGACTTCCAGAAGAGCCTCTGTCTCATCACCCTGGTTTTCTCCTCTGCTCCCCAGTGCTACTGCTCATTCCAGAAGAGCCATATGGGGTTGGTCAGCTATCTTCAGGAATCAGATCAGGAAGCTGAACTTACAATGGGGCTTCCCAGGACACTGCAAATTTATAAAGTATATAATCTTCCCCAGATTATCCACACAGTGTTAAATTATAAAAAAATTATTAAAAAATCCAACCCTAAAACAGTTCAGCTGCCTTGGATATTTCAGGAGAGATCTGTAGCTGCTGGCATGGAGAGCTGGCAGCTATGCCATAGGACCAGTTAAAATTAAGGACATTTGCATTGCATCTGCCATGGCTTTGGCATGATGGTGTCTTGCAAGGACTGAGGATTCCTACCTGGGGCTCATTTTGGTTGTCACTCTTGTCCCAGGTGGCTGTACCAGACGTGGCTGAAGCAGCAAATGGAGCAGATATTTTAGTGTTTGTTCTGCCACATCAATTTATTGGACGAATCTGTGAGCAGATTGCAGGACAGATAAAACCTGGGACATTTGGGATTTCCCTGATCAAGGTAAGTTGTCTCCACAGTACCCAGTCAATATGGAGAAAATAAACAGCTCCCACTTAAGGGTAGGAGCTGCAGCCCTCAACTGCATGCTCTGCATAAACAAGAGCATTTCTTTCTGCAAGAGTTAAAACCTGCCCAGGTCTGCCAGCCCTTCCACTACTCTCACAGCCATGGAGAGGGAAGGATAGGGCAACCTATCCAGGCTAAGAGTATCTGTCTTTGCCAGTCATGTTTAGCCTGGATCAGTTCCCACTTGGACCAGCATGGAGGTGAAAATGGGTAGAGGGAGGGATGCATAAAGATGGTGCTGCTGCCAGAAAAAATATTCAGCAGACTACAGCCTCAGTTAACTCTTAACTGAGAACTCTGAGTCAAAGTGCCTCTTCCAAGTACATGCTAAAGCTGTTCTTGGCAGCATTAGAATGGCATAATAACACTAATGATTTTGCAAAACTGAAGCAATTTCAATCTGGCATGAAATGAGGAATCTCTTTTTAAGATTAGAGAGGTACCAGATTATCGTAATCTTAAAAGGAATTAATATTTTCAGAGAATGTCAAACTAAAAGTCAGAAGCAAAGCATAGAAATATAGTCTTATCACTTCTTCTTTTGATTGCATTACAGGAAATATCCACTTAAAACTGTAATGAAAGAAATGTAATTCAAGTTTTCCAACTTTAATACCAGCTCTTCCCCTCTACAGAAATTATCTCATAAGCAACAGTAAGCAGAACAGGGGAAGGTGGGAGAGGAAGGAAATTTCTGCAAGTTTAGGTTTAAAAACCCCAAGAGACTTCAATATACTCCTTAATGCCAAAAAGGCACTCTGATTAATACTTAGATCTTGCAAAAAAGCTACTTCTTACATACTTAATTTTAAAGGTCTGATCCTGTACTACAGAAATTTAATGGAAAAGAAAAATACAACATCAAAGAAAGAAAGCCTCAGGACAGCAGCACTGGATGTGAGGCCTCTTGCAGGATTACCTTGACTGTCAGCCCTTCTTCCCTGAGCTTGCCTTGAATTTGCAGTTACTAAAGTACAAACCCAGAGCATTTGTATTAATGGCTAGCACTAGTGATTGTAAGACCCTTTTTTTTTTCCAATTAAAACCAGAGAGCTGTAGGCAATAAAACATTTTCTGCTTTACCAGTGCTCTGCTGCTGTCATTTTCCTATTCTAATACCCTGGCTTTGACTATCATCTTTTCAGGGGATTGATGAGGGTCCTGATGGCCTGAAGCTCATCTCTGATCTCATTCGAGAGCAACTGAAAATAGAGATCAGTGTGCTGATGGGGGCCAACATAGCCAAAGAAGTGGCTGATGAGAAGTTCTGTGAAACAACCATCGGTAACTATTGCAAAGAGCCAATTAGAGCTGGGGTTTAATGTCACCTGTGGCTGGGCAACAGGATAACCTCTGGAAGAAGCAGGGGCATGTGACTGGTCCCAGGCAGTTCCCGAGTGGAACACTGCCTGCTGAACTCCTTCAAGGAGCCAGGATTATTTCGTGAGAGTTTGGTGCTGAAAGAGTCACATTCAAACTGACAGTGGGTTTTAGTGCTGAGAGCTAATTTAATCCATTGAAAATATCACAGCTTAATCCTGTTTCTGTAGGAGTTGGCAAGAGCCACCTTTTGTGTCTGTAGAGCTCAACATGGAGTACATCAGCAGTTGATACACTATACAGTCTAGATAAAGAAGTGTAATCAGAAGCTCCTATGTGCTCACACTCCCAGAGGTATATTTCTGCATCTTCATATTTCTTTGTCTGGAAAAGAAAACCCAGTAACATTCTGTTCCTCCCTCCCATTTGGACTGCTTGCCAAGACACAGCCTCAAATCCTCCCAGGACTGGGTCTGACCTAATTTGCAAAGTTCATCCAGTAGTTTTTAAAATTCAGAGATTTTTAAAGTCAGTCAAAATTAAAGTTACATCCTTCCATGGCTAGGGAAGGCAAAGGAAAAATAAATTGTGTTGCAATAGTGTTCCTTTGCCTTGCAAATGTTACAGTAATGGTGCAAACTGTACCAACTGGGCATTAGGTACTGGAAGAGCAACTAGGCACAAACAGGACTAGACATGATTAGGAGAGTTGAGTTATATTAATTCTCCTGGGGGGAATTTGACTTCTGCTGGCCTGGTTGGCAGCCATGCTGTGATGATGGCTGTGCAAAGAGCTTTGTCCCTTACTTTTGTCCTCGTGGAAAGCCACACAGCCCAGAAACAGACACCTCAAAGAGAACTGGTATTATGAAGAACAAGAATCAAACTAAAGTTTCTCATGAGATGGTGAGAAACCTCCCAGCTACCAGAGTGTGGTGCCCCAGGCTAGTAAAACTCGGAGCTGAGCTCCCCCTGAAGGAAACCAAGCTACCTTGCACAAAACTTAAGTGAAACTCCATTCAAAGGTCTTTGCCCAGCTGGCCGTGGGCTCTCTGAGTCAAGGCAAACCTCAGTACCTTTAGCACTAAGGGCTCTCCTCGGCTGAGCACTGTAACAACATGATACATGACCTCTGTAGAATTGATAGGAAAAAGGTTTTAGCAGTGCCAACCTTCAATTTCATCAGCTGTGGATCCCCCCGTAACTGGGAATTAATTGGGCAATAGTCAATTGTGCCCCATAACAGCACTTAGCAGTGACACAGGTTTACATTTTCAAAGCAGAAATTATACCACTGTCCTGCAGGAAATGGTTTGTAAATAACGTCTTTTGCAAGATCTGTGGTTGTACAAGCTTTCTCAGGCAGAAAGATTCACTAGGGGGTATCCACTTTTAAGCTCTTTAAAGTGTCATTAAGCAATGTTGATCAATGCCCTGGAGTTGCCTACATTTAACACTGGCATCCAGCAGCAGGAACTGCTGTTGCACAAATCTCTGGTTTAGCAACACCCTGGGACTGGGATCACAAAAGCTGAAGTGGTCCCTGGAACCTTACTTCAGGTTAATTGTGTGCACTCTGAAACATTGTAAAAATGCTCTTTCATCCTTCCTTCCCACAGGGTGCAAAAACGAAACACAAGGGGAAATCTTTAAAGAACTAATGCAGACCCCCAATTTCAGGATTACTGTGGTGCTTGACTCTGACACAGTGGAGCTTTGTGGAGCCTTAAAAGTGAGTGTTTTCAAGCCAATATGTTTTATTAGGGGCAAATTCTAACCTCACCTGAGTCCTCAGTAAGCCACGGGGTCTAATTTGATTCCTGTCACCATGTGAGTGAATGAGCACAGACAAGATGCATCGTTCATGAGCCAGTTTTCCAACATATTAAAAAGGGGAAATTGATTTAAAGTGTAGCTGCAGGCAAAGCATTTCAAAACAGTTGTATTTTTATCTTTATTTTACCAGAGGCATATCTGGTTTTGAGAGCAGAATTTAGCCCACTGTGTTTTCTTGTCTGCATGTTGTGAGCACACGAAACAAAGACTCTTGCTGCATCGAGTAGCTCCAGTAATAATTATGTCCATGGTTTGAGTACTAACATGCTAGAAAATTCACATCAGGACCAATGATCTGTGTTGGCAGCACACCTGTGTGGCATTCAGCAATGGCCATGTTGAGATCACAGGTGGGATCAAAAATGACACCAGAGTCACCAAATTTCCAATGAGGGGACAACTGAGTGAGATTCAGAGTTTGTTTGAATTGGAAGTGCCTTCAGCCTGTGGCCCTTTCTACTTCTTTACACATTTAGTCATTTATACTTCAATAATTCACCTTTCCATGGAGGAGGTGGGATGACTGACTAGGAAAGAATTGGTCCTGTTTAACTTCACACACAAAAATAAAATTTCTTGACATACAAAAGCAAACCCTGCAGATTTTGCTTTTGGCCACAGACTAAAACTGGCAGCAGGAACAGATGGGAGAGAGGTGGCATATTACTCATATACAGTGAACTACACCTATTTAGGGACTTATTTAGGAGCTGGGAATTGGAAGGTGGGAGGGGAAGCATGCAGAACAATGGTGAGGAGTTGTGAAGGTGTTTATGATCCTGAGAGAATTGTTTAGAGCTGTAGATAACGGCAGTTTTAGTGATGTTTGTAGGTAAGCCCAAAGTTTGATCTACTGCAGCATCTACATAGAATCCATGCCTGCTCAAATCAGAGACCCACAAAGAAAACCTTGAATGGTGTGACTCTGTGTGGGATATTCTAAATAGTTAAACAGAAAGGTAAGTGAGACCCAACTGGAACTAGCAGGAAAACAGAACATTAATTGCATACACATTATGTGATTGCAATATTAGTGTATAAAACAAGCTGCTGCTTTGGTTTTTGCCTATGGGAGTAACAGTAGATACTCCATAAAAATCTTCTAAAAGTCCAGCGACTTTTGTTCAACATTATCTGACCTGTTTTTTTATAAGATAAACTCACAGCCATGGGAAATTGACCCTTGTTCTGATGAAGACAGGTGTGTGGGGTTTCCTTAGAGCTTGGTGCACACTGACGAGCTGCATACCTTGGCTGACCGTTTCCTTCCCTCCCCTGTATTTCACACTGGCCCGTTTTTAGAACATCGTGGCCGTGGGCGCGGGGTTCTGCGATGGACTGAGCTTCGGCGACAACACCAAGGCAGCAGTGATACGCCTGGGCCTCATGGAGATGGTGGCCTTTGCCAAGATGTTCTGCAAGGGACCAGTGTCAATAGCCACCTTTTTGGAAAGCTGTGGGGTCGCTGACCTCATCACCACCTGCTACGGGGGACGCAACAGAAAAGTAGCGGAAGCCTTTGCTCGCACAGGAAAAGTGAGGATTGTGAAATATTTTACTCTAATGCATGAAGAAGTCCTTCTGTGTTTTACAAAGGCATCATTAATTGTTTACCTTCTTGATAACTGCTGGTATCACAGCAGTATCCCCTTTGATCTAAGTAATTGGTCTTCTCTCTTCTAGTCCATTGAGGAGCTGGAAAATGAGATGCTGAATGGACAAAAGCTGCAAGGTCCTCAGACCTCGGCCGAAGTCTACAAGATTCTGAAACAGAAAAATATGCTCGATAAGTAAGTGCTTTGATTTAAAAAAAAAAACAACTAAATCAACAGCAAATTATGAGTGATTCATAACCTCCTTAACAGTACTTGTGTTTAATTATCTTGTTAATTTCTCCAACAACTGTTCTCTACATCTTGGGTCACTGCTAGAGCCTAGCCTGACTCCTCATTGCCAGGGTCAGGTGAATGGGATGAAAGCTGAGCAGTAGTAGAAGGAACAAGCCACAGACAGAGTGGGTTCAGGGGATACTGTCAGTACCTAATAGAAGACAGAGAAATGTGAGATCACACATTGGAACAGCAGGGAAAACAGTCACAGAATATTCTGAGTTGGAAGGGACCCAAAGAGATCATCACCAACTCTTAAGTGAATGGCCCATGCACAGGGAACAAAAGAAATTGTAATGTAAAGAAGCCTCCCAGACATCTCCATCCCTCAAACAACACTGAAGGCCATACACAGAATCATCTTGCAGACATGATTTATGGGCCAAGGGTTTCTTGTTCTCAGTATACCACCACTGCAGCTTGCAGCAGTCCTGCTCTCTGTGCAAACCTGAACTTGGTTATCTTAGTACAAATTTCGGGATCATATTTCTAACCAAAGATTTTTACATGCATTGAACAGGTAGCATGTGCTGATACCAATGCTTTAGTGCCACAAATACTGCTGAGGTAAAAAGCACTTCTAATTGTTTGGGATGATGTAAGATTATTTATATTTGAAACCTTTGCCTCAACTTACACAACAGAAAAGCTAAACTTCTCTCCATCCCATTCCCTCTCATACATCAGCAGTACTGAGAAGTCAAACACTGCTAAATGAATACTTAAAAACTTATTAGAATTGGAACAAATACAGAAGATTCAAGTGGTACTATCTTTCAAAAATGAGAGAGAAAAGGAAAGCTCATTTTGACAGCAGCTTTAAATCACAGCTTGATCTGATAATTATCCTATAATTGCATTTGGTTACATGCTCAGCTCCAAGTCATTCAGTGGACTCATTTTTTACCACATAATGACTAAGACAGCTTGTAAAAGGAAAAGAATCCTTTAAGCCAAGAAAAGAAAATCATTAGACATTTTCATTCCTTTTAGTCCTTTAGATACCAGTAATGACTGCAAATAATAATATCCATTTTGCACACAGCAGAAAAAGAGGACATACAACTAAAGAATTTTTTTAAATAAAAAATACTGGATAGGAATTCTGTCTCCAAACCAGCTTTTCTCTGCTGTTGCTCCCATTATTTGCCCCTCTTTAGATACTCTTCATTGCCCTATGTAGTCTTCCAGTAAAGGCACCTCCAAGCTAAAATTATATTGTAAAGAGAGACAAAATTTTTCCACTTTAAACAAAACAAAAAAAATTTCTTAAAATGGAATGGAAATGTATATATAAACGCTATAAACTATTTTAATTGCTTCATGCTTCTTTCAGGTTTCCATTATTTACAACCATCTACAAGATCTGCTATGAGGGTCGATCAATCCAGGATTTCATCCTGTGCCTGCAGAACCACCCAGAGCACATGTAGAGACCCCTTCTCCTCACCTGGCTGAATTCTCACCTTCCTGGGACTTCTGTCCACTCCATGGCAATTGAAGTAGAGAAACAGGTCGTGTGACACTTGCTGTAAAAGCAGCAAAGAATGTATTTCATTCCCCTTGTCCTGGAGGTCAAAAAAAATCTGCCTTTAATTTCAACACTATACCTAAGGAATAGGTAACAAATGTAAAACTTAACAGTATTTGATTTGAGTTAGTAACAGGGGTATTTCCCTATAATTATCTTCTTGTTGACTGAAAACAGTTCCCCTTCTAATTTCCATGACAGAGCTCAATAGCTCATGTAAACCTCAACATTTTGCCTACTGTTACTTACAGAATGGCACAAAAAGCAGAAAAATCAAAGAACTAACTCAAACTGATAAATTATAGTAAAAAAAAAAAAATCCAAGAGCAGTTAGATGCAATCACATGGGCAAATGTTGGGTTTCCATAATTCCCCTCAAACACAAATAACATTTTGTATTTTGTGACATTTAGGCCTTATTTCGTTTCCCAGTATAAGCTTCTTTGGAAAAATAGGTACTATTACTGTGCTCAGACACACATGAATGTTCATCAGATTTATAAATAGTTCAAGGGGTGGGGGAAAGGAGAAGGTGCTTGGGATGGGTTTGTTTCAAATCTGGGACACTAGGAATCCTCAGTAGTAATCTGACCTTCATTAAACTTACTGTATTCCTTTAAAATACAGCAAAAAAAATCTGGAATTACCAAAGAAATTTTGTTAACATCAGATTTGCTCAGCAAATCTTCGTCATTAATTGGTACCAGCTGAGAGGGGAGAGATGGAGGTTGACAGGGAGATGGACCCAGGGTTCAGCTTGCAGCTTGTGCACTTGCTGGGACTTTGAAGGGGCAACCAGTAACAGTGACAAACCCTCTGTGATACTTGACTTTTATACACGTGCGGAAACGACCGCTGCAGACGCACAGAACTGCTGCAAACTGGCATTTCACACCGGGCTGCGCTTCAGCTGCACTGGGAACCTCCACGGGTCTGACGCCAGCGCAGCTCCCCGCGCCTGTCCAGGCTGCAGCCGTGTCCTGATCCTGCTCAAGCAGCACATCTTACACTCCAGGAGAGAGATCTCCAGCTGCTTCTGAATTTTAAACACAAACTGGGTTCATAGACCAGGGTTTTTTTATTGTGCTACCAGTGGCATAAATTTTAGAAGGATTGAAGTTTTTAAACCTTATAGCTGTACTTGGGTAACTTTATGTACCTGATGTTTTTCAGAGTTAAAACCATCTACAAAATGAACAGTGGCGCTTTTTATAAGCTTTAATACCCTTTTGAAAGACTCCTATTTTGGGAGAAGGCAAACAAAAAGGAAGAGTAACCTACTTTTGCTGTGCTTTATCCGATTTTCTGAAATAGCAGAGAGGAAGGCAAGTTTTTTAAATCTGTATACTCGCTGTCATATCGCTTAGAGGAAAAAAGTTAGTTAATTATCAAATAATTTCAACTCATTTTAGAGGAATGATAGGTCTTTCACATTTACCAGAGTAATATATATATATAGCAATGTATTGTAATTACAAATATATTTTAAAATCTCAGTCTCACAGCTAGCAAAGCTAGCTCAGGTACCAAAACTGTACCCGAGCTACAGTGGCTGCAGCATCCCTGATCCTGCTGAACAGCAGCAAAGGTAGCTCAGCTCCTCCTGCTCAGACTCCAGTCACAGCCAGCAGCTCAGGGCTCTGCAGAGCAACACCAACATTCCTTCCACTGAAATGGGAATCATGTGGCCAAATCCTTCACACAAAGCAGGGAATTTACGATCTTCAATTTCAAGTGGAAAAATACTTAACATATTGCAGAGTTTTGAAGTATCAAATACTTGAGGATGGGATAGAGAATTCAGGAACCTCCTTACTTCACCATCAGGCTGAATTTCTGATAAGTCATGTATGAACTAATAATAACATAGAATATTTTACATTCAAAGTGTACCAAATAACAGTTTAATAAAGTGATCAATATGCAGACTTGATGGAATTTCATTTTTCAGTGTTCTCGCAAAATAAATGACTGTTGTAATAGTGGTCCTTTACTGCACTTACTCTTGCAGTTCATCATCATCAGCTCTCAAAGAAAAGGACAAGAAGAATTAATTTTCTACAGACATTTTATTGAAGAACAGTTTTTTCTTCTGTTGCATGACACACCTTTTTTAAACAGTAAAATAAGGAAATTTTTGCTCCATAAATAACACAAATTAGCCCTTATATCTCAATCCAGCCAAAATCTGTGTAAAATAGTTAGTTCTATATTTACATTCTGTACCAAAATAGGAAACACATGTTCAAGGTCAGCCAGTTCTCTCAAAACAGTTGTTTTATCTGCAAGGTGAGCTTCACATTAAAAAGGCAACACCTGCACTTTGGAGGTCTAGTACTGTAAGATCACGTCATTCAGTGCACAAACAGCCCCAGATCCTGAAGAGCAGTACATACACACAAGCAGGCATCCACACATCCAGACAAGCAAAAACCAGGGGCTCAGTCTTGCAGGGAAAAGACCTTGAGCTGCTCAGCTGGCTTGAAGTCACTCCTCGGAAATGCAGGGAAGGAAGGACATACACCTCCCTCTCTACTGAGTATCATCAAGCAGGAAGATTTGCAGGACAGGAAGATTTAAAAACAACTGGCCCTCATAAGGGATCGTGGATATGTCTGCTCTCAGCCATCAGCCTCCCCAGTTTACCAGTGCTCAGCAGGAAGAATGAGCTGCCTTGGACTGACACTCAATTAATGGGGGATATGATTCTCTTTCAGTAATTAACCTACATCAAGGGCTGTGACAGTCTCCTAAGACCTCAACTCATTTCAGGAGGAATGAACTGCTGCTTTTGAATGTGATTTTACTTGCTGCATTCTCCAGCCAGAAGTTATCCTTCCTCCTCATAATTGCAACACTAGAAAAACGTATTCCTAAAGTATGACTTGCCTTAACTTCTAATTGATATATTTGAACTACTGGGATCAAAAAAGACTGAGAGACTCATTTACTTCCCTAAGGAAACATGGAATATTTTAAAAAAATCAAAAAGTTAAAACTGTGGACACTAAACACTGAAAATATTTCTGCTACAGACGAGCAAACTCGTGCATCTCAGCACAATTTCCAGGGCTCCTGCTGCCCAGTTTTCTCTGGTGGAAACACAAAGGTATAAACAGGCTGTATTTCCAAGTTTTCACACTCAAGAGATGCCATAGGAGGGACTGGCCATGTGTGGTCAGGACACCTAACACAGCAAACTTTGCGTTTATTTAAAAGAATTCTGAATTTTACAGCAGAAACTACACTTAAGGCTACATAACCAATCTGTTTAAGCTACAATTTTAGCTGTGCTCTGTACTGAAAAATGGCTTATGCTTCCTACTGTAGTAATTTTACTCTTAAAAACCTGAGACGTGATTTTACTTAACTCATGTTAAGATCTGGAAGTTCACAGCAGGCTAAAAGCTGAACGCAAAGACAAACAGAACTGAGGTAGTCAGCTTTACTCAAATATTCTGTATGACAGCTACCAATTCATTGCCACTTTAAGTTGACACATTCCTTGGCAGTTCCCACAAGGGTACAGCTGCTAACCCACTGGTGGGATAGAAGATGTTGTATTTTTCTGACTAAAGTACCTTCCGTGCCCAACCCCCCAAAGTCACGTCCAGTTCTGCAGTTCACAGACAGCTGAAGGGCTGCACAACAAAGAAATTACAACTGAAATCTCAGATTATTAAGGCAGTAGCAGTTTTACTTCACGGGATTTACTGATGCAGCTACTCAGCAGATACTGGTGAACCTGACCACAAGAGCTTCAACAGGCCAATAGATTTTCCCCTGTCAATACAAAGCACTACATCCCCTTTCTTTAATTAATGCATACAATTCAGAAGTAGGTAAGCATCAACTTTCTAAGCCGTCTTTCAGTTAATTCTCAGGAAGAGAGATTAAAAGAAGAAAAGCCCTCAAGATAAACAACTGTGTAGAAGATAAAAATATTCAATTAAATATGACAAATCTCACACTTAGATAGATAGGAGACCAGCATATCAAATACTGAGCACAATAAATTAACACCAGTTAAAAAGTTTAACAGTTATAAAGTTAACCAGAAAGTTCAGACAGTGCAAACATTTCACAGTAAGAAAAAAATAACCAGTAATTTCTTTTCAAGTATCAAAAGCATTGTTGTTGAGTGATACCATTTCAACTGTATTATTGCACAACAGACAAAAAATACAATATCAACTTCTGGGACCTAAGATGTATTCTCAAACCTTCATGTTTCCCAGATATCAGTTTACACTGACTGTTTTGTGGATATATTAAAATAATGAGTGTTTACTTATCAATCTGAGTGTTTCATAATTCAATTTGTACAATTTTAAAGCATTTGAGTCCTGACTTGTATTGCTTCTCTGAGACACTGATTTAAGGCTAGCCTAGGCCTTGTGTAATTCACAGCAAACTTAACCTGCAGTTAAGAAGGAGAACTTGTGCAGTGCAAGGTGCTCTCAACTGTGATGTCTTCAGTTTAAGATTGCACCTCACTTGCCTCAGCAGTGTCATAAGAGTTTCTTTAAATAAAAAAAAAAATACAAACAAGTCCAGTAGGCACAAAGAATTTCATACAATCATGATGGAAGTCCTATTATTAAAGTATAATTGTAGGTATATAAGTTTTACTCCATCTCCCTACCTTCCATTTAGGAAAGGGATCCAGTCACTGACAATTCTAATATCACAGAACACTTAAGAAGCAGGTTAACATAATCCTTCTCCCTATATCTGCATTTTTTAGTGGACGGGGTATGTCTGCTCCCTTAAATTTAACACTTTTCCAGGAGTGAAAACTGTCCTAAATGGACAGACAGTGGATTGAACCACAAAGAGTTTCTTTACCTTTGAACAGGATTATTTGTTACACATTATAGTCAGAAATGAATAAAAACTTCCTTAAAAGGGTCCTATGGAGCAGCTGTCCTTACCTTGACAGATTTTGCTCATTTCCTTCCTCTTATATATTTTTGTCATCAAGTGATTAATTTTGTAGCAAGGTGTGCCCTTATGTGGCTCAAACCATCTGATTCTCAACTTATTACAAATATTAAAATAATCCATAGTATTTACATGTTCAAGAAAAAGTAGAGGGAAAAAAAAAAAGAGGAAAACAGATTAGACTTTCCTTACACATTCAATATAGTTTTTGGTCTAGAGACACCAGCATGATCCTGTAACATTATAGCTGCCATTGCTACTGGTTTGCTCCTCAACAAGTGAGAACATCTGCAGTAATATCATAACTCGTTTTGAATCAATAATGCCATTATTCATTATTTGAGAAACAAACCAACAAAATAAAAAATAATCATAAATCCTATCCCAAATTTAGAGTCTGTAAATTTGGGATAGTATCAGTACTGAAATGCATTTCCCTAGCAAACTCTTGAGAATATTCAAATATGATGTATTAAATTTCACAGTAGAACTGGCACATGCTAAATGAAAATGGGATTTCTAGACAGTTGTCCGGGTTACCAGTCTGAAATTCCATTTTGTGTATGTAGGAAGATGTAATGAACCCAAAGAATCAGCTGCTTTATCTAGTATGAATTCTGAGGGGGCTTAAAGCTGCAGCATCCAGTTGTGGAGGCAGCTGCCAACCACCAGTCTATCCTGTTACATTCTTTCCTCCCCCATAAATTGTAATAATTGACAAAACAAACAAACAAATTACAAATTATTTAGGCCTGGGTTATCAGCAGTGATGACAATTGATTTTTACATGGCTTTTGACTAAACCACTGAGGTATATTTCCAGTCTGAGGATGCTTTGCTACCAATCACACAACAGCCAAAACAAAAAAACCCAGCCCTCAGCTCTATTACAGAAGAGTTCTCATTTCAAATCTTGACTGAGTTCCCAGGTAGTCTAATACAAGTTGGCAAAGTGGATCTTGTTACTGCGTCACAAAAACCATAGGTTGCAATTCAGGAAAATACTGGCACTTACTGAGATGACAAGGTGAATTTCCCTCCTCTCAAAACTCTGCCTGCTTTCGTCAGCACCTCCCTGACTACTGTGTGCAGGGATACTTGCCAGGGAAGATGAGGTTCAGCAGGAGAGAGCTGCCTGCAGAGACAAAACCCCTGTGCTCCCCAGTAGGGAGTGCAGCATGAGGGGTGTCATCTCAGAACTTCTTGCCCCAAGCTCAAGTCTATGCGCAGAGAAACAATCCTGTTAGCAGGGGAACTAAGTTGGCCACCAGCAGCCAAAGGGTTACAACCAGGCTGGACGAGCAGGAGCATAAGTCTAAAATAGACAAAAAAAAAAATTTAAAAAAGATTATAAATTCTACATTTAAAGACAAGATAAAATAAAAAAGAGAACACTAAAAACCACCAAAGAGTTAAATTTCTCGACAAAACATTAACTGGTATTCAGTGAATTAAGCTTTTTACCTTCCTCAAAAAGAAAACTGAATCTGATTCTTCTGCAGCACAACATGAACATTATCAATAGGAGGTTATACAAGTGTCAATGCACTTTCGACCAAGGTGATAATTTCTAAGATTTTAATAATGATATGGCCTTCAAAACACAGGTTAGATGTCCTGCTAAGTTCCCAGGCTAAAGTCAGATTTCTGGGATGATCACCAGAAGGAGACATGAAACAAAGGAGTTATGTTTCAGACACATTTCCCCTGTGTTAGTCACTACTCTGCACAACTGCACAGCAAAAAGCAGGGCACCTTCGCTATTTTCCTTCACCTCCTAGCTGGGATCTTAAAATAGCCACGGCCTTCCTTTCCTATTCCTGACAGTCAGAGCTGAAACAAATCTTTGACATTTTCAGAGATTTAATACTGAAGTTTCACCTCAGCAAATAAGGCAACCTACCAATGGGTGCAGCTCGTGTTAAGTTAGAAGCGGGAGGATCCCTCTCTGGGGGACAGGAGTCACAGAAGTCTGAACAGGCTGGGCACATCAGATTGCCAACGTGTATCCAGCCATTCATCTGAATGCTCACGGTCAACACCTGGCCTGAGCGGCTGCACAAGTACGCAGTGTCCTTGACCCACACATGCAGCCCTTGCGGAGAACATGAAACCTTAAAATAAAAGGGTAAGAGTCAAGTCTGTATTGTGATTTATCATAAGCACAGATTTACTGCAAGTATTTTAATGCAATCTGAGCAACTACTAGATTCAGGAATGCTTTAAAGCACTGACTACACTTTATTTGTGCAATTATGCAAATCATCAGCTGAGAATGAGTAGAACTTGGCTGCTGCTAATGACTACTTTTGTAGAGTTGTGCAGTTACTGAACATGACATCTTTAGTGAGATAGTCCCAAAGAAAATGAGGATAATGAGAAATAAGTTACATTTGCACAGTGCTTTCCACCTCTGAAAAATAAGTGACTAATTAACATTAGCTTCAACAAAAGAACTTTCCTGGAAGTATTCCTTCTTAGCTGAGGATAAAGTGTCACAGGGGTAAGACAGAGAATGTCCCTAGTGAGACTGGAAGCCATCCCAGCAGTCACACACTTATCTAAATTACAGGCTTATGGTTGGAAGATAACTGTTTTCAAAGTATGTTATATGATCTACAGATTTAAGGCAGAGAAAATCATGTCCAGTGTGCAGGTGCAAAGTTCTAACAGTCACACCCTACATTTTAAGCCTGACTTTTTCTTTAAGGTTATTAAAAAAACAACCACCACCAAAAACCCAACACATACTCACTTGATAACATCCGCTACCCCAGTCAGGGTAACTGAGTTTCCTCCTGCACTGTTCCATAACAAAAGCAGATTTCTGAATAAGACATACAGAGTTTGGTCCATATTTCTCTGCACCATAGTTTTTGGTAGGATCTAAGGTAGAAAGAATATACTGAATTGCAGCTTAGAGGAACAGAAAACCCACATGAAATTAAAAGGCTATCTAATCAATGTTCCCACATGCAATTCAAGGTTTACTTTTGGAGTACTTCAGACCCTTAATTATTATCAAATTGGGAATTATACCGTCTTGAAAATAACGTGGGAAGAAACACAAGATTTAAAAAACAAACAACGCAGCAAATTAACCACAAAAAACCCCCCAACTAGTAAGCACTTTGCATCAGAATCATGTGGTTATGTTTGCTCCCAGGGAAGGCCTGCTGCAATTGCTGGCTTGAGGGCAGAGTGTGTTTGTTTCTTTGGTTTTGGGACAACTGCACAGACAGGTAATATCCTACAGCATTCTGGAGCTCTGCAACACAAACATCCATGCATTACCAAGAGACAAGCCCATGTTGTGATAACTGGCAAAGCTCCTGGCCTTCAACAAAAAAACCTACAAAGGTGGAAAGTGGAATTATCTTTCAGAGACTCAATAAATAACCTCCCCATCCTTTGTCTTGTGTTTGGATCATTTGGGGTAAGTATCTATTAATTTCTTTTGCAATTCTTGCATTAGATATGTGAGTTTGCCTCAGGTGTACAGAGTAGTTGGCCTATGCTTCCCACCACAGCACAGTGTTTACACACCTGGTGGTGTGAAACTTCACTAGTGAAAAAACACACATGCAATTAGTCTGAATATGCAGCAAGTCCATTCCAAGTTAACAAATGCAACCTCTGCAATACCACCGTGAAGTCCTGAATACTGACCTGGTTGGTTTTCAATTATTCTACAGTCTGAACTGCGTTGAAATTCACCACTTAAATGCCAGCTGAATTCCTGACTAAAGGGACAATAGTCAGCAATTTCTACTGAGCCACCATAGTAAGGCAATTCTTCTGCTGGTACTCCATTAAGATTGTCAAAGTACTGCAAAACAAAACATAGCAGTGAAGCAGTTTGTGCAAAGTGTACAACTGGTTTTTAAATAGACCAAATCACTACAGCTGCAAGAACATCAGCTGTTACTACTCAGGAATGCTATTAATAGCACCTTACAATACCCACAAACTAGATGAGCCAGGACTATTTAAGAAGACATAAATAATGCAGAGATTCATATCTGCATGTATCACTCCCAACTTCTGCCCCTGATTCCCCTCTTTGTAATAATTTCATTCTTTGGGATATGAACAGAACAGATTTCTCAGTGTGCAGTGACAAAAGGCAGCAGACTGGGGGAAGAAATACCTCAAACAAGATATTCTGAGGGATTTCTGTTACACAGCAACATTTCTAGCTGGTATTTGGCTAGATAGCCAAGCGACATTCTTTTCTTTTATTAAGATAACAAGCAGTTTTTATCAACCTTCAGACTCCTTATAATAAACTAGGCAGACATTTTTCACAGTATCAACTGTCATATGCTAGTTCAGAAGAAAAAAACCCCAAACCAAATATAATCATGAGGCTGCAAAGTTCAACAATGAAAGCACTTCAGCCATTTGTAAAGTAGGATCCATTATACCTGATATTCCTGAGGCAACTGCTTTGGAAACTTCTGCAAGTTGCACACTGCTACTGCCCTTTGATCCTGTCTGCAGGTTAACTGCAAAGGATTACTCCTCAAAGTGTCACAGTATGGACTTATTAATTGCTTCCTCAAAAACAAAAACCAACCAAACAAAAAAAGAATAAAAATCACATCAGATCAATTAAACGGCTTTACATAAGCAGTCTGTCAAGACTTTGTTCTCATTCTCCCCTACACTCAGTCACTCACACAAAGAAGCATCGACCTCTTCTCTGGAGGCTTATTTTTCTTATTTGTCTGGTTATAACCTTTCTGATCTCAAGAATATCAAGCCAGCAAACAAAGTTACAATGTATTTGCCTATTTAGTTTTAATGACACTGCTTTGTAAACTTTAAAGAAAAAACCATACAAGCAAAACAGGCCCACTATGCAGCTGTGTCCTGGAAATGTATGAGGATTGTAAAGAACAAACAAGGTTGTAAGGAACAAACAAGGCAGGCTGTGTTTTGAAGATGGCTATCATCTCCTTCAGTTGCTTTAAGAACAGTTCAGTAATGCAAAATGACACAGGCTGCATTTCCAGTTAAAAGGGACAAAATAAGAAGGCACACACTTTTACACCAAGTGTCCTACCCATCCTCTCTAAAGCACAACCTTCTCATAGTGTAAATGCATTCTACAACCCAAGATGTTTGCCTCTGTATTTATTATAATGGGTGGGATGCCTTGTTCATCTCTATCTACCTCTACTTCTTTTTATTGATTTACAATCGAAGGACAAATGTAGCAAATAAGCAAACAAGCATCAGAGTTTCCTCTTTATTTTTAGGGATTTTTAATAAGACTGTATTCTCACTTTTGTCTCTTCTGGTCAATCCAGAATTTGCAGCTCTTCATTACGAAGTCACAGCCTTTATTGCGTCCCCAGTCTAATTTCTCTGCCATGCTGTAATTAGCTTTATACCATCTGTAAAGGTATTTTGAAATGAGAATATAGTTACTTCAAAAATTACTGTTCTGATTAATAAAACAGCAGTTCAAAGAATTACATATTATGCCCTAAGGTTTTCAAATTGAGAAAAAGGGAAACTAGATCCCTTTCTGTCTATAAGAAATACATTATGATTTCCCTATTTTTCAAGTCACAATGAACTGGAAGAAAATTTTGTGATCTGTAAAGGAACAATGCACACAGAAAGATGAAATTTTAGGCAATTTCTGCTTTCTATCTGCAAGAAGAGTTGAAAAAAATAATCAATATGTACTGCACGCAACTGAAAGAAGACTTATA
>WEIT01021751.1:124962-137158 GCA_013389985.1 Dryoscopus gambensis
TATGACTCCTTGTCTAATGTATTGCTAATTATGATGAACATCTACTCTGCTTCGGAGGGATAAGTACAAGTGCATCAATTTGAAATAAAATCAAGTACAATGAAAACCAAACACAAATAAACCAAAACCCAACCCCCTCACTCTTAATTCTTACCCTGTGTCTTCCATTAATGCTAAGGTGATCCTGGAAAAGACTCGATTCTGAGTGTGGGATCCAGTCATTGCTTCATTCTGAAAGTTATCAGTTATGATTGGTAAGCCACTCAAATCATTGTTGTAAGAAAATGCTTCTTATGAAAAAGCATTTTATTTCTGGTCTCTTTTTACTACTGACACTCAAATCCCATACTCCTCCATTAAAGGACTGTCCTGAAGCATTTCCCTTCTTGTTTACCTCACTGCATAAAACAACCACTAGAAAATGTACCTCTGCCAAAAATACCACACAGTGCCAAGTTACAAATAGAAATTAGCTCAAATGTCAAGAGGGAAATAACGGTTTCCTTAATCAGGCATGAAGGAGACATGGCAAAAGTTAAAGCCAGGGCACATGAATAAAGACAAAGTCAAGGTAATGAATAGAATGATCAAGTATGTAAGAGGCAGAGGGCAACAAAACTCAATTGACTCAAAGGAATACTCCCTTTGCCCTAAAATGGGAGCAAACCTTCTCAAAAGGGTAAATGGCAGACAGAAGTAAGAGACATTTAGCTTTTCAGTAATTACCTGATTTCAAACTCATATTCTGAGACTTAGCAAGAAGGTTAAAAGACAGACGTATCTAGAAATTGGACATCTAAGTATAAACTGGACAATTAAATTGGACATCTAAGTATTAAGTGTGTTTGTGACATATCTCAGGGAGGTTTGATACCCCCATATTTTCAAGGCTCCAGTAGGTACCACAATAAAGCTAAAAATCAAGGCACAGGGAGCAGACATTCCCACATCCCCTTCCATTCCTAGTATCAGCACAAACCTCCACCAACCTCTTCTCCCAGTGATTGAGCTCAGTACCCATGCCACCTTGATTTTCAAGCTCCATTCCCTCTAGAATTGGACAATTAAAATGTTTTCGGGCTTCTTCCTAAAAAGAAAACATTTCAACATAACTCTCAAAATACTGAGATGGATACCCACAGGCAGTCCTAGTGCTCTAGAATTATCTATTAAAAGTATTTCAGCATTTCTTTCTCTATCATTTTGTTTTCTACTCAGAGGCTGACTAAGCAAGCACCCCAACAGCAAGCCAATCACACTATCTACTCATCTCCTTGAAAGAAATGAGCAGAACCAGGGGTAATTAATCCATGTTTGCTCTACACACTCTGTTAGATTCAAAACAAAAAGATTATTTGTGATTACATGTGATTAACACTATGACTTATTTCCAAATCCAATTTGTTACACTTGAGCATATGTTCTGTTAGGGGCACAAAGAGACAGTCTGAGGCGTGGGAAGCAAGAAGGATTTCCAAAAATCCTTGAGGAATTTCTTTTTAAACATGACAAAATATTAATATTAAACCAGCAGGAAGTGTCTTAAGTCTGTAGGAAAACATCTAAAGAGTAGCATTAAGGAATTTCTTCAACATCAGTTTTGCTTAACCTTTTATAATTTACCTTCCACTCCCTTCACTGTCTCTTACTATGTCAATTTATTTATTTCACACTGTCTGTCACCCATTTTCCACTTTACCTCAGGTACACCCTCTCAATTACACAGGGTTAATGGCATAGGCTTTGGGCCAGACTTTCAGGGAAGGATATTCAGTGTTATGCTAGCACTTCTTCAAGGATAAGAAATATTTATGACTTAAGAACATGATGGTAACCTTGGCATACAAAGCTTGAAAGGTAAATGCAGACTTACGACAACCCGAGGTGTCACCAGAAGATGAACAGCATGGCGCAGCATTTTGCCACCACGTACGTCCCACAACCTCACTGCTTTATGAACAACTTTATTGCTCCACTGATACAAACCTAGGCTGTAAGGAGAAGATTTGGTTACAAATCCTTCTCACAAAGACACATTACTGTGCAAAGATCTATCTCCATAAGAAACAGAATCACGGATAATCTTTATACTCCCTCATGCTTTCTAAATTTAAAAATTTTATTATGCAGCATTTCTCCATTTTAAGATATGTGTTTATACACACAACTCTGATTTAACAAGGCAAAGTAAGATTATTAAAAATACAGTCTATAGACTCAAGACGTATTTTCTACAGTTACCAAAAATAAAAATCCTCAGTATTGCTATTATAAAAAACCAAAGCTTTCTACCTTTCCACCTCCTAAAAGAATATCTACAATACTAACTAAACAAAGAAAAAAGAATGCAAACTGCTCATTCTGTAACAAATCAGAAAATTCACACAGCAGATTATACACATTGTCAGTTCTGCATAACCATAAACCTTGAATGATACAAGTCTTAAAAATGAACTGCACTGACATTAGACAGCACGGGTAATTTTAATGCTTAACTTCAAGCCTTCTGATAAATCCTGTCTCAGTTTGTGGATATGTGGATAATGTAAGTGCTCCATGGCAACGTAAAGAAAGACTAGAAAACCACCACACACCACTGTTTGAACATAATAAAGGAAAGTCATTCTAATAATGGAATGAAGTTGGATTTTCAACAGGCAAGAATACATCCTAAAAAAGCAACATGGAAACATCCTTCAGTGGGACTATCAAGAGGTCCAAAAAGTACGTAATACCTTTCATTAAAAGGAGGAAGTCCATCTGCGTATCTTGGTGTCAAAGGTTTTCCATCATTATCACGATAAAATGCAAACAGTCCAGCAGAGAAACCCTTCAAGTTAAAAAACAAGCACATGGAAACCTGTGGTCAGACATTCATATACAAAGTCAAACACCATGAAAGAGTCCCCACACCCACCACTGACACACTGGAAGTACGACACTCCGAGGCAATTAACACAAGTTGAAGGAGGCAAAGCAAGAGCTTTCCTCCAACAAACATCCTTCTTTTGGCAACGAGCTGGCGGCACGAGAGGAAGCAGGCACCAATTTCAGGGCAACATTTTATCAACCCTTACCAGTGCATGTATTATCTCGTGTTTCACTGTAGACAACATGCCAACAAATTCCTGAGCTTGAGTTGAAATCATGTTTGGACACAAGTTGGCATATCCTGCTATTGGCCTGGAAGACAGTTTTAAAATTAAATGGTTTTCAGTAAAATACTACAAAATTCAAGTCATTATTCACTCAAAGAAGCAGAAGATTTAAAGAAGATATAGACTAATGTAAAAATACGTCCTTCCTAATAATTTATAAATATCTGTTAACAATATGGTGACTAGTTTACTGTTGGGATGAGGTCAATCAATCTCTATATTCAGTATTCTGCACAGGTGTCAGTGACAACAGTGCAAGGGACCTGAATTTCAGGTAAGATCCTAGTGAGGTACAAAGTCTGTGAGAGTGACTGCAACTGAAATGGAAACAAAAGCCACATAAGTAGGAACTTGCATTCTTTAAGTGTGTGAAATCATGACATTCACCTCAGCAGAAACAGGATCTTGAGGTCAAGTTTAGGCATTAACAGTGGAGGATCAGCTTTGAGTCATGTGCCTCAACTTTGCAAGTTAAGCACTATTTGATGGGTTTGTGATTTTACCTAAATGCAGTGCTTGTCTAACTCAATAATGACTCCTTCTTTGTTATACAACAAAGGCAAACAGCCAAATTCCACATCTGAACAATCAAAAAACTTGAAAGTTTAATGAAAAAGAGAGTTTGCAGCAGAGGGAATACTTGCCTGTCCATTTCAGCTTCCAGTTGGCAGTAGGCTGCATATGCAATGATATTTTCATGACCACACCTGTCAGTAGTGAGAGCACTAACGTAGAGCACAAAGTCAGCATCTCGAACCCCTTCCTGGTCAGGCGAGCCTGTGGGCCTGCGGTGCCAGTCACTGTCATTGTACACCCTGCATTGCTTCACAATGTGCAAATGGAACCATTAAAATACTTATGACCAAAATTTTGCATGACACAATTCAATTAGCTTGAAGCCACGAAGAAATCCTGCTGTAAGACAGCAGAAGATAAGAAAATGCCCTGTGAAGAACAGTAAACAAAACAGAGCCAAGGAATAACTTTCAAATGACTAGCTCTTTTGATTTAGTAGACACAAGGAAGGTGGCAGCTTTAAAAAAAAAAAAAAAACACCAAAACCAACCAAAAAAAGCCTGCCAAGCTTCCCAGAATTAGCACCCTGTATTTCCTATAAATGAAAAAAAAATCTTGGCTCACAAAACTAGTATACGTAAGTAGCAATAACATTTCTCATGTAATCTGCTATGTTTTTAATGATATAGTTGAAACTTCCAAGTTAAACAACAGAAAGGCAAAAATCTACTGATCACATACTGTAGTTTAATCAAAAATTCATGCAAGAAAACAAGTCTGAAGCATTTCTTGCACCAGGCTCCTGAGTCAGTGGATAATCTCTTCAAACAAGGCCTTCAAAACTCAACCCTTAAGTCTGTGAACATCCAGTTCATCGACCAAGGTGAGTAACCAAGTGACTAGTGGCAATTTAGCAAGCTCCAAATCTCATGCTCTCTGTACAGCCCATTAGAACATAGGCTCAGAAGATAGTAACCAGTCCAGTTTTATTTGACTTTTGATTCAACAACATAAACTACAGAAACTCACACTAATTTAAGTTTATCTATTCTTTCATTCAGACTTAGTGATCTCCAGCAAAAAGGTCACTTATGCACAATATTCACTTTTTCATTAATTACCATAAATATAGTAATATTTCAAAGATTAGGAAACACTTGGATAGCTGAGCTTACCTGGAGGTGTTTCTCAGGAACTATAACTGGCCCACACCTTGTATGGTCTGCACAGGCTTTTTGGCAATATCTGTGAGGGTCAGCTTTCCTCCTTAAATATTGGTTTGTCACACATTGCCTTCAATGAAACATGGGACAGTCAACACTTTTATTATTAAAAGAGAGCTACAGAATAGTCTTGCAGCACTATATTGGTACTTAATATAACTTGCACAGTGAAAATTGTTAACTACCTTACCAGGGAAGACATAATGCTTCCAGTTGTTAATGGAGCATCCACAGGTTCAAAGAGAGATTAGGACAAGGTTCATAAATGGGGGTACACATGAAAGAGAATTGGCAGTACCTATAGCTTTGAACAACTTTCCTACAACAAATGCAGGTGTTGCTCGTGGAAGGTTGGCAGATTTGTAAAAGAGCATCTGCCCCCCCCTCTGGATCAGATGGGTCACTGATCTGATTCAGCAGGGCATTTCTTACACTCTTACTCTAATCTTCTTTTAAAAGGCTATGCAGCACAGCGTTAAATATCAAGTATATCAAGTGATTTTCAGCACACTTTCACACACCTGCTCAGCAATATAGGACCTGCAGATTTGCGCACTTGGAATGTCTTCTCCAAATAAGATATAGCTTGTGGGAAGAGTTTGTTCTGAAAAGAACAAAAATCATAGTCACCCAGTAGCAGTGTAGACACAACTCGTCCCAAAGGCATTAACTACCAAATTACATGAAACTTGCTAGATATTGTGGTCTAGCAGAATAGGGGAAAGCCTGACTCCCTAAGAAGTTCAATTATTATCAACATATTTATGAAATACTTTGTTTCAGTATTCCCATACTTTGTTATTGGAATAACAAAATGGAAAGGAATCCAGTACTAATCAGAATGTACAGCTTCAAAGAGGCTTTTAAAAACTATATACACATTTCTCACTGATACCTTTGCATCTTGGGATATAGCAAACATCTGTCAAACAACATGCAGCAGAACTCTGGAATTATTTGTAATGGAGGTGTAATCTATACACAGAACTTGGGTTTTCTGGAGTAGAGGTATATTAAATTGCTGGCATTCAAGGTTTTAGTTAAACTGGCCTTAAACTTAATTCCATCCACGTAATAAACGATATACAAACAAAAAGGGGAAGGAAACATAACATACCTTTATAAGGTGCCTTTTCTCAGACAGCAAACTGTATTTAAAAAACAAAACAAACGAGTTTTAGTTAACAAGGTTTCCATTCTCAGCCACTGAGGAAAAAAAAATCTGCCACAACATTATACTCACTCCTCAACGCTTCTGTCATATACAATCTTAATTCTTAGCTGTTGATCCACGTTTCTCTTCGAGACGTGATTTTCCTTTAGAGGAACTTGATAGACAACCTGGCAGGGGGAGGCATGAGGCGCTGGATGAGGCAGCTCACCCGGACAGACACAGCACCCCACGGCCCCGGGCCCTCGGCTCTTTCTCGCCACGGCAGCACCGCTCACTGCCAGCCCCTTCCAGCCCTTCCCGACCCTTCCCTCACCGGGAATGGGACGCTCCGGGCCCCCCGCCGTCACTAGCGCCCACAGCCGGGGCGGCGGGGCCAGACCCGGCACAGCCCGGCCCGGGAAAGCCGAGAAGGGACGGATCCAACAGCGGGAAGGGCAACAGGGGAGCCTCTGCCCCCAGCACCCCTCGCAGCCGCCTGAAGACCCCCGGCCGCCCCACCTGGTCGGCGCTGGGTACGCGGTGGTCACAGGAGGAGGAAGCAGAGGCTGAGGGAGGCAGCGGCAGGAGCAGCNCGCGTCGCCATAGAGGCAGCGCCGGGGGAGCGGCCTCCGCCAATGGGCGGGCGGAGAGGGCGGGGCGGGAGCTGAGGGCGCTTCTGATTGGACATAGCCCCGAGGGGGGCGGGCCCAAGAGCTGAAGGCGGGGGCTGGCGGAGGGGCGCGGGCGGTGAGACCCACAGCGCCCGGAGCAGCGAGGCTGGAGAAGAGCCCTGTGATCGCCGAGGCCCAGCGCTGACCCAGCACTACCAAGGCCACCACTAAACCATCTCCGCAAGCGCCACATCTACACTGCTTTTTAACGCTTCCACCGCCTCCCTGGGCAGCCCACTCCAATGCTCGACCACCCTTTCTGAAGGAATTTTTCCTAATGTTCAACCTAAACCCTGGAGGCCATTTTCTCTTACCCTATTGCTTATAACCTAGAAGAAGCGCCCGACCCCCACCTGGCTACCACCTCCTGTAAGGTAGCTGTAGAGAGCAGTAAGATCCCGCCTGAAGCTCCTTTTCTCCAGGCTGAGGCCCCCCAGCTCCCTCAGCTGCTTCCCACCAGACTCGCGCTCCAGACCCTTCCCCAGCTCTGTTCCCTTCTCTGGACATGCTCCAGCATTTCAATATCTTCGTCATGATGGGCCCAAAAATAAACACAGGATCTGAGGTGCTTCACAGTGCCCAACACAGGGAACGGTCACTGCCCTGGTCCTGTGGCCACACTATTGCTGGTACAAGCCAGGATGTCATTTGCCTTCCTGGCCGCCTGGGCACACACTGGCTCATACCCAGCCATCTGTCAACCAGCACCCCCACCTCCTTTTGCGCCTGGGATTCCATTTTTCATACAAAACACGGCCTTTTCCCAGCTTCTCAGTCCACAAACACCATACAACAGAGTTTCCAGTATGGAAATGACTAAAGAAACTTTTACCACCACCACGACCACTGATAAAAGGTATCTGGGTTTTTGTAGTGCTTCATTTTGCAGCTCCTCCTGCTTTCCAAGGTGTTCAGGCATAAAGAGGGCCACGCAAATAGAAAGCAGTGTGTCCTGGCTCACCCGGCTGCTTGGTGACAGCAATGGGAGAAGCTGGTGGATGCCTGGTGCTTTCAGCTAAATCGAGTTAACTCTGGCTGCTGAAGTGTTTCCATGACACAGTGAAGCACCCAAAAGAGCAGAGAAAGGAGAAGAGCATCCTCCTCTTTACACAGGGAGCAAAATCTATTAAAGCAGGAGTGGGTTTGCTTTAAATGGGAATTTATGCAGGATATTCATCTGAAGTGCTGCATGGGCACCTGCTGTGAAAAGCAGGTATTTTTTATATTGCAATCTACAGACATTGTAAGCCCTTTTCCTCTTTGCAGGCAATGAGAACATCATAGTGAAGTTTTAAGACATCGTGGCAGCTATTTGCAGCACAGGCCTTTTTTTGACAAGGCAGAATAATTTCACCTGGAATTTGTATGCACAAATCACATCACTCAGACAATACAAGAAAACAGTTTTGTCTTCGAAGTCTTTATTGCATCACTTTAACATATTCAAATGTGAAGCAACACTTCTAAGTGAAGTGTGTTTGTGTGGTAAACAACTCAGCAATAAAATGTAGCTGTTTGAAACTTTTATTAAACAGTGTATATGGCTTTAGATTGGCAGTTTTAAGATTATAAGGTGGTTGAAAGTACAGCTTGCAAAGATGTAAAAATGCCATTATTTGCTTTTTTTAAAGAACTTATAAAATTTTTGAATTGTTTAGGCATGTGAACTGAGTTATGCCTTTGTAGTTGACTCTGCAAATTGGTGATTCTTACAGAAGGGTTAATGCTTCAGTAATGAAAAGAAAAAATTCAAAGTCCCTCTTTACAGTCTTGAAAGTTGCAAAAGCAATGACTTTGTGAAAGCTGGAAGTAATAGGGGGGGACTATAGAGAATTCCCCTAAGAAATGGGTATGAATATAGTAATTTATACCTAGGGAATAACCAAAGTAACAAACAGGGTAACAAACATATAGGCAAGGGGGCTGAAACAATAAATACAAAGTGCATGTTCATATGGGAATTCTTTTTCTTCCAGACTTTTAGCACCAACAAGGCTGAGTGGATACCTAAGGACGACTGAAAACTCTGCTGGTGGGTGAGGTTATTAGAATGATAGCACTGCTTTGATTGGAAAAACCTTTCGGATTCCCAAAGAACATTTTAAATAAATCCTCACAAGAAGGTGCTTTATGGTGAATACTGGAAATAGGAACATGCACAGATGCTCTGGCCTACCCCACACTTCTTACTGCTGGCCACAGGTAAGGCAGAACAGCTCCTTCTCCTACCACTCCCCTCTGCCTTGTGTAGGAAGAAGTCAGAGCTGTTCTCACAGCTCTTGCCTACATTTCTGCATAACTGAACTTAAAATGTGAGTACTGAAATAACATGTTCTAAAATATTTGCTTGTGTTAGTCCTTGTGTTGATAATTTGAAGACATATTTAAACACATGAATAGATAAATAAAGAAGAAACCTAGATGTAAAAAGAACAAAAAAATTGCCCTGCAAATTCTTACATGTAAAAGGCACTGTATTTTCTAGGCCATTAAGATAATTCTGTTATTTGAAAGTAATAAGGTATTGTGGATATGCCTGAATGTCACTAAATATGACAAACACTGTTGGATTAAACTCATCATCGACCACGCTGTCGTACCGGTCAGTAGGATCTGCTGGGTTCCTTTGTGGTGGAGCCTTTAGTCCTTGACTCCCAACACAGTACCGCCCAGTTAGGACCTGAGCCAAGTACATGTGTTTTTTGCCTTTCTCACCTGGAATGGAGTAAGTATTCTGAGCAGAGTAACGTGCATGAAGAGCAAAGTAGGTTCCATTTCCAATGGCTGCAGCTGTTAGGAAAGACGACATTTTCAAATACAGTTAGTGTTCTTATTCTCCTAAGAATCTCTGAATCTCCTTTTTTTTTTTTTAAGCTCGGCAGAATCTATAAATGTGGTTAGTATTCAAAAACAAAATTCTAGTAATAATCCTTTGTATCAGAATCAAATATGAACCCACGTAGATACCAGGGAAGTACCAACACCCAGGTTTTGACTTCCTTTTCCTACAGAGAAAAGGAGTCCTCTGTTTAGCATGGTTTAGCCTGCAATCCATCAAATTGCAGTTCTTCAGAGACTTTTGGACTTAAAATGGCTATATAACTGTTATTATAGTTTTCTAGTCACACTTCCCAGCAAGTTAGAGGAATCACATGTCTTTGTTCAAGACAGATTTCTTTTTTCTGACATTGGTAAAAAGCTGTTCAAGCCAGACAGGTCCTTCCTATCTGGCTGCCCTGATCTTTGGATACTTTTCCTTGGCTACCCAGCCCAACAGAAGGGAAGCGTGCCTTCCCAGCTGTTAATCACAGCTGAGATGAAAAGGGGGATGTCAATATCCACAAGCAGAGAGAGGACATGGGCATCTAGGGCTCTTTCTTCCTGAGTAAATCCAACCGCCTGACACTATCAAAGAGCAGGAAAGCAAAAGTACATCTCCTCTGGTCATGTTTTAAAAAGAAGTTGAGGCTGCCATTCCTACCTGTGCACAACCTGGTATGTTTTGTGTATGCTGGGCTTCATTTATTCAAGGAAATCTCAGTGTAAGTACCCTCCAGAGGATCCAGACAGAGAAAGGTCTACTTTTGGATCTAGACCACACTGAAGTGTCAACTAGATCTGAGTTAAGCTGCCCAGCTCTTTCAAGATCAAATCAGCCCTAGACATGTACAATTCTGTCTTAAGGAAGAAAACATTAAGAGCAAAAATTAAGGACTTTTGAAGTGAGGTTACATGGCCACTAAAATCAACTAGCACCTCAATTCAGTCCATGTTCCACTTCTTTGGATGCCATCCTTCATCTGTGAATGCTGCCAAATAATACATGTAACATGACTGTACCAGAGGAAGTGGACAAAACCAGCTTTGAACTGATGCAGAATATCTTTATGCTAAATATTTAAGTTGTCTCTAACAACTATAAAAGGCTAAGAATTAACTGATGAATCTCATAGATTTTGTGAGCATAAAATTGGTAGGGATGTGGAATCTTATGCTGTCCTAATAATTTGGAGGCAACAGGAGAAGTATCTTCACTTCTACTTAGCTACCTTTGTCTGAGAGGAGAGGAGATACCATCAGCTAGTAGCTGTTACCTCAGCTGAGGCTGTTGAACAGTGTTCCTTGTTCCTTTCTCTAGGTAAATGATACGAAACAATTCCCAAAAGCTGCCCAGGCTTCATTTCAGAGTAGGTGAACTCTTTTTGATATCCTTTACTTGGTGGCATCCAGCAACAAGGGATTAACTGAACAAGGTAATTCCCCTGTCCATGTAGATTATTCTCAGGAGTTGTTTATTATTGTGTTCTCTAATTTCATTCAGCTTTCAAGTTGTGCTGACAGCACTATAACGTTGACATCCTGTAGCCCTCATACACGTCTATGAAATTAACTGATTTGGATAATGACTCACCATTCTTTCCAGCATACCCACGATTAAATCCATAGTAGTTAATTGAGCTCAGTGAGGATGCAGCCGTCCCATGAAACAGCAACTTCTCATTATTATCATTTTTGTTCTTTTTACAGAGAAATTTTTTTTTTAATTGGTATGTCTGCCAGAGGATGCGATTTTGTATTCTTTCAATCTGCAAAATCACAAAATTAACTATATTAATACTAGGGATAAATAGGATAGGGATGAATACTTATCATGGTAGGAAAGCCTTAAAGTGAAATCAAACTGAAAGAATTACAGCAATTTTCACTATGTCCTGTTAGCACGAGGTTTGGGTAGAGGAACTGAGTATATAAGCCCCCCGAAAAATCAGAAACCAAAGCAGCTTATAAGAGAGTTACAAGCTTAGTAATTTTGGGTGTACATTTGTCTATATGTCTGTATACCAGGTACCCAGCAGTCATGGTAGCTGTGCACTGTCATTTCTAGAAACAGGCTGCTGTACCACTGCTAGAGGCAATGATATAAGATTCCCTCTATACATCCTAATCATCTTTAATGATGATTTTCTCACTAAAGGATAGACTGCAGCAATAGCATTATGTTGAGTTTAAGTTTCTCTTCTAGATCTAAGCTTGCAAGTCAAAATTGCTTCCTCTAATGTGTAGCTTAGCAACCCGTAAGAAACTACTATATAAAAATCACTTGGTGGGAGGATGGATGTTGCTGGCTCCCTATGCCAACAGTGTGAATATAGCTTAAGGAGAAGCAGTGTCTCTGCATCAAAATATAATCTTAAAGGCATTACTGTAACAGCTTTCCATTTTTAACAGAAGAAGACATAATGTCATTACTTGATTTTTTCTATTGTATACTAATATTTTGTTCTCTTTGTGTGTTTTCGTGACCATGCTCATCAAAGCTCACGATGGAAGAAAATTTTTAAACACATTATTCTTACTCCTAATTTGATTGTATTTTCTGCTGTTTATCTCTTCTCTTGATTCAGAACAATTCCATCTTCTCCCTGGCAATTAAATAATTGTGTTGCAGACTTCGAAATAAGCAGGATCAAATAC
>WEIT01021759.1:0-30463 GCA_013389985.1 Dryoscopus gambensis
TAAACTGGCTGAGAAATCCTTCAGCCAGAAATATGAGTAAAAAAAAATGAGATGTGATATACCTATGCACGGAACTTGATAATCTCTCCTCTTTTACAAGGCACAAGTGAACAATTGTCTATTCTCAACTAACATTTTTCTCGGCTTTTAAAATGCACCAAACTTGGGTCTGGGTTCATGAAGACTCAACAGGGGTCATAAAATAAAACCAAGTTAAGGCAGCAATTAACCATAGGAACAAGTAACTTCAGGATTGAAAGTTTTACAGAGATATTGCTGTTACCCACAAATCCAGGTATACATTCAGGGTTAAAATGAGAAGAAATTCAGGAGTAAAGGAGGAAAAATGCATTTAAGGCACCAGCATAACCTGGAGTTGACCGTGATACTCTGTGGTCACCCTGTACTTAAGCCAATTGATTTTTGTGGGTTTGATCCCCAATGACAGTAAACTGATTCAAAATGCATGAGACCTTTGCCCACTTTCCCCTCCGGTGAATAATGCTTGAGCAAGCCCTTCCCCTGGGCTGTGGATGCAGGTGCTTGTAGACATTGTACTCATCCTATGTTTGATTATGATACTTCCCTAACTTTGCCCTTCCATAAGCAGAAAAAGATAGCTTTGATCACAGCCAAGTGGAAAGGGAGCTGTTTCTTTCATGCAAGATAAAAAAAACAATCCTCACAGAAGCTTTGCCCACAGGATGGGGAGGAAAATTCATAGGAAAACCAAATCTAGAGCACAGAATTCAAAGCCAACGACAACCATTCCAATCCACTAAGAGTTACTGTGGTGATGTATTTTCCCTTGAATGGTTTGTTCTGTTTCCCCCTTCCGAAATGTATGGTGTATTCCTAAGGTGTAATCTGGCCTTTGATCCCTCCCCATTGGCTCAAATATAATATCAATGATTCCCCGATGATGTGGATGGCAATAAAGATCTGCTGAAACATCTACAAAATATGGGCCTTTCCTGATTCTTTCCACGGGCAAAGCTGTCCCCGGGAAGGTTGCAGAACCTCACTGCGACAAGTTACCACAGTCAAAGTACAACACACAGGCTTGAAAAACCAGTGGGCAGTGAATAATTTGCACAGAAATTTCACTCAGGACTTGTGATCTGCAGGTTTGTCTCAGGTGCAAGTACTGTGGTGTCAGCAAATAGCAAGTTTCTTGCAGCACATGGAAGAGCAATGCTTGAGACAGTTACACAAAAGCTGTGACTGTGCTGTTCTAGTCGCTGACTGCAGCATGGTAGTTCCAGCACCAGGAGAGGACACGATCCCCCACAGCAATCCTGCTTCCAGAGGTCACAGGAGAAAGCTGGAAGCACAATGGATTAACAGATTTTTCAGACATCAAGCTCCTCTTCATCCTCTCACTTTCCTTACCTCCACCCCAGCCTCTGATGCTTTGTTTCACATTTCTTCCTCAATAGAGTCTCAGCTGCTGCAAGGCACGCACATCTCCCACAGGAAGCTGAGAGGACAAAGGGAAATTACATGGGAGCTCTCAACAAGCACCAGGGCTTCCAGCACTCAGCTTTTATACTGCTTGTGTTGGGTTAATGATAAAAGCTCCTCTGCACACCCACAAAGGAACACAGACAGAAAATGGAAGGGGGAAGCCCAAGCAACACCCTGCTGGGATGCTCCCAGGACCATCAAAGGTCCATCTTTGCAAGTCCAGAGGAGCAGAGGGGCACAATGGCAGGCAAGAAGCCAAATTAAGGACTCCAGGAAAGGGACACCATGTCTGCCAGGGTTGCCTGCCAGGGCTGTCCCAGGACAGCTTTAGCCCCACTGTCCAAGCTTGAAACCAGTGGGATGAATCACTGGGAGCAACAGTCTGGATCATCTCTCTCACCTAAGGAGGGGATGCTTCCCAGGGCTAGGGAAGGACACCTTATGGGATGCTGGGGAAGAACGTTTTGAAACTTCACAATCTAAATTAAAATAGTCAAGACCCAGTTGAAGATCTCCAACACAACTCCCTGATTATTACAAAACGAAGCATCAGCATTCTCAGGGAGTCAGAAGTAAATGAGCACTAGGGTTGGGAATGATGAGCAATTACCCTTAACAGAACATAGTTACAGCAGGTAGCTCACTTAATGTTTAAGACACATTGTCCTAAGGCACTTCTCACAAGGCCCATGTGAGCCCAGACCAAAAGCCCAGATAAACACTGAGTTTTTAAAAGCACAGCTGTACTTACCCAGAAGCTACTCCGCTACTAAAGACATCTTTATTTCAACCCCAGAGGGAGGTTCAAGCACTTCACCCTCCAGGATTCTACAGATCTGGCATTAAAACAGAAGTAGTATTTGGAAACCACTTTTTTGTTGTTTTCAGCAAACTGGAATTCTAGTTTGTGATAACACATCAACGTTTGCTTTCCAAACACAGCAACACTGCATATTCCAACTCATGGGCATGACTGCAAAAAAAAGTCTCTTCCAGCAGGTAGAGAATTTCTCAGTATTTCTGTGCCTCTGCTCTTTCAAGATGTATTTGGAATCAACACTGCATTTCACACTAATACGAGAGTAACATTACACTAATTCTTCAGCATTATCAGTTGATTTATATTCATTTTATTATAAAAGAAATACAAACCAAAGTGTTTCTACATAAATATATTAAATAAAAGTCTAGTACTGAGTCAATAGGGTCTGCCTCAAAGTTTTGGAGTAGCACCAACAGAGAAGTCAGTTTTACAGAGAGGAAAAAGTACATCAAGAACCTTAAAGACACCTTCTCATTAAGGCTAAACAGAGGAATCTGGAAGACCAGACATTCTCAGGTAGACAGGATTGTGCCTGTTCACAAACTTCTTCAGCATCCGAAACCTTTTCAGCTGAGCTTTGCAGCCTTGGTGTGATACATATTTAAAGTATTTGCAATCTAAGGAAAGAAAAAAACCCAACACTAAGTTACACCATGACACAAACAAATATAAAATGCTTTCACTGTTTAAATAAATGCAAACATCTAAGAAACTTTTCGGTAATTAAAGGTATTAAAATCCAAGACATACACATTAGAGACATAACTACAGCATTAAATAATCTATCCTCATTTAGCCCAGCAAACATTCTGCGTGTATCTAAATGCACGTTATCTGGCAAAATACTTTTTTCTCTTTCATTTTTGCTCCGCAAATTAGATCAGAAAGTAAAATTTCAAAAGTGTAAAGCAGCATTGATATCATACATTAATTTGTTATGCTGGATAAGGAAAATAGAGGCTCACATTGACACCAGTAAGTACTGAAACTTCGCTCAAGAAAATTAGAACTGGAATGATTTTATTAGCCATCTGGAAATAGAAGCTGGGAGATATCTGATAGTACTGAAAGCAAGAATAAAAAAATCCAAACAGCTTCCAATACGAGAAATTGTTCTATGAAGTGCATAAGGTAAAGTTATAGAAAAGCTGACAGTGAACAATGCCTGTCAACAAGTCCAAACCAGTACATAAGCCACTGTCTCCACACCATATTCCCATTCTCAGTTTAGCAGCTGACTCTTGGCCTGATCCTCTCCTCAGTTTTGGCAGCATTTCAAATAACGCTGCTAAAGAGGTAGGGATCTTCACCTTCTTACCAAGCTGCTGATGGTTTTCATTCAAGGCCCTCCCTCCTCTTTCCTACATGACAACATCCCCATGGGTCCTTAGTGACCAGCTGACCCCCAGTACTTGCAGAGACACTGCCTAGGCTGGCATCCAACAAGCAAACTCCCTGCAGTCCTCACAGTATTCCCTCAGGAGAGTGTTGTGCATTTTTGAAATTATGGTTTGAAGGTCAAACAATACAAATATTATTGTGGCTGCTTAACAAGGCCAGATAAAACTGAATTCTACACCAGGATAAGACCAGTTGAGTCACTGTTAAATATCAAACCAATTTAAACACCTTTCACATTCAGCTTCAAAGACAAGAATTTTTTCTAGAAGAAAGAAACTGAATTCTTCCAGGCAGCAGATCAGCTGCATCCCATGTCATTAGGGCTAGAACTAGACATTATTTCTGTTCTATGTAAAGAGCAAAAAATAAAAAGTAAAAAATCGGCTTTAAATACCCTTTCCTAGCAGGATTCCAGCCACCAGAGCTTTTTCATATGAAAGGCTTTTATTTTCCTGCCAATTCCTTTTTGCCAAGTAACGGCTAAAATGGAAGGCTGGCCACCAGTCCTTCCTGGAGTTCCACTCTTGCTTGATCCAGTCAAGATGCTTCTCAGAGCTGGAAAAAGGTTAAACAAGTTACAGAAAAGGTTAAATTGTGATGGAAATATTATTAGGAGACAGTGAATGTTATAATCAGCTTGCTACAAATCTCCTAAATTGCCAACATAGACACACTGACTTTACACCAAAACACTAATACAAACATTTTTATTTTTATAAATATTTTTATAATAAACATTTTTATAATTATCTTTGTTTAATCCCTGGCAACACTTGTGAGGCTGGAAGTGAACTCTAGCAATCTTCTTTAGCTTTGGCAATAACAGATGATGGTGTGAAATGAAGCAAGCCTTTCACTTGTGTGCCAGTTTGTCAATAGTAATATGGAAGTTTCTCCAGGTTTGTCAAAAAATGAGTAGTGTGAAGGGGCTGGTTTGTCCTTAGGAAAGGTTTGTGTTACTCCAGGCATACTCAAAGACTAACTTATCCCAGTTATCAGTGTTATGCAATAACACCCTTAAACCAAGCATTTCAACAACACAGACTCTTCCAGTCCATCAAGGGAACCTATAAGACAGCTGGAGAGGGGGTTTTTCCAAGGGCAGGTAGAGACAGGACAAGGAGGAATGGCTTTAAACTGACAAGAACCAGGTTTAGAATAGATATTAGGAAGAAATTCTTCACTCTGATGGTGAAGCCCTGGGTCTGTTTGGCCCAATACAGTATTTGGTGAGTGGTCTCTCCCTGTCCTTCTCTCAACCCATGAACCCTTTGTTATATTCTCTCTCCCCATCCAGTTGGGGAGGGAAGGGATAGAGCAGCTTTGGTGGGTGCCTGGCACCCAGCCATGGCCAGCCCACTACACTGCTGGGGTGGGAGGCGTCCCTGCCCATGGCAGCGGGGCTGGAACAGGATGCTCTCTAAGGTCCCTTCCAACCCAAACTGTTCTAGGATTCTATAAAACTATCTGCAACAGGGAAGTGACATTGCCCTACAATGACCAGGATGCCCAGTTCCCCTACAATGACCAGGATGCCCAGTATATTTCAAGATACACTGAAGTTCTGTACGAAAAGCAAAAATGAAGGCAAATTTAGAGCAGAGGGTCACCACGTCAATTGCCCAAAGGTGGAGACTTGACACATCTGTTTCAGCACACTGACTCACAGCTACTTACGTTACGATTTGTTTCACCTGTCTTGCCAAACAGCTCCACGCTTTTGCATTTTCTTTCCAGCCAGCATAATCCAAGGCTGCAAAAATAACTTCTAGGCCCAGTCGACGCTTTTTTCTTTTCTCTGGAAAAAGATGAGGCTGATTAATGAATTACACAGATCAGGATGAACTCATTAGTAAACCACAAGTGAAATACAGTTCTCCATTCTGCCTCCCCAAATGCTGCTACTTCAAATGTAAGTTATGTTTTTTGGTATTAATTTATTTAAAAACTCAAGATTGTTCTCATTAGTTATGAAAAGTTGGCAAATGTGTCAGACATGAACAGAAAAAGAGAGGTTTCAGACCAAAGGTCTATTTTCCCCCCTCCCAAAGAAGAATCATAGAATGGTTTGGCTTGGAGCAAACTTCAAAGGTCATCCCGTTCCAACTCCCTGCCATGGTCAGAGACACCTTCCACTAGACCAGGTTGCTCAGAGCCCCATCCAACCTGGCCTTGAACACTTCCAGGGATGGGGCATCCACAGCTTCTCTGGGAAACCTCTGCCAGTGCCTCACCACCTCACAGTGAAGAATTTCTTCCCAAAATCTCTTCTAAATAACCCCCTTTCAGTTTAAAGCCATGAACCCTCATCCTATCAGAAGAGAGAAGAATCTTTATTCACACACAGTTCACCAATCTGTTGACCTGCTGGGATATACCAAGCCATAAGAAGACAGACAGCTCGGAATACAATTGATCAGCATGGAAAAAACAGTTTTCAAATTGGAAGACTTCTCTACCAGCTTGAAGATAATGCTCCCTTGAAGAGGAGGAAAATTTTGTTGTTTTATAACATTGAACTAAAGAATAGATCTATCCCAAGTCCTCTAGAAACAAAAGAATAAATAAAACAGAGATCCCAAATATGCAGTGAAGACCCTGGAATTCAGAGTATGGTGCCTAAAAAAAAATCAATTTAGTTTTGAGATCCTGCCTGTGCCTTACAACAGTTTGCTTTGCTCGGCCTTTAAAATGAGAAAGGCATTTGTTTACACAAATTTGTAAATACCTCTTCACGCATGCAACTTAAAGGTTCTGGTGATTGGAAAGTTGGGATTTGAGTTGGGTTTTTTTGGATTATTTCTTAATAAGCAAAACTACTTTCAAAAGCAGAAAGAAGGCTGTAGGATAATCTAGAATAATTTTCTGAAATTAACCTAAAGAGCAAAGGTAAAGACTTACTTGATTTTTGAAGCATGGTATTAAAATCTATCATTAGTTCATGAGAAGGAACAATATCATGCAAGATCTGAAAAATAAAAGACAAAACCCAGATAGGTTATTTTAATGGGAAAGCTTTTGAAGACTTCTACCTGACCAAGAAAAGCACAGGCCTCAGAGCTCTGGGTGCTTTTAGTTCAGAAAATTAAGCAATCTGGTACTTTGGTGCCTTGATATAAAGAATGAATCTCTAGATCCATTTTGCACATCTATGACACTGCTCCGTGACACCATGGACGAAATACCTTGATGGCTGCTGACAAACACTGCATGTGGCAAATACAACTTTGTTAAGGAGCAGCCCAAATCTATATCCAGTGTCCCCTTTTTTGAAGGCAACGTTATTTCCTCCCTAGGCCATTTCTAGCTACCCTGTCCACTGCTCTGTGCATTGGATCAGTTTCTGGATTTATCAAACCACTTCTTTGATTTATCTCTGTCTTGTAAGACTCATGTCTAAAGCCACTGCTAAAATGAACTGAGGAGAATTTCATACTAATCTACTACAGTTTCAAAGTCTAAACTTTACAAAGCTGTTTTTAAACAACACCTGCACTAACAAAAGCACATTAGTGCCATCAAGTGGCAAAACATGGTTTGCAAGCAGTACCAAGCTCAACTTCAGAGAGGGCAAGGAAACCAAGAATTTAAAAGCTTAACCCAGCAAGGTTTTGTCTAGCAACAACCAGAAAACATTAACTTTCAGCCTTAATGCACAGTTCATTGAAAACAAGCAAAGAAGCTAATTGCTAGACAGGATCGATATGTGAAAGAGCAGGCATTTAGTACTTTGTACAATATTGTAACGATGAAACTGTAAGAGAAATCAATGCATGCTATGCACAAGACTGCTGATACAGACTTTTCGAGCCATGCAAACATGTTCTCTGAGCTTGCTTACTGACTTCACGAAGTGATACGATGTACCAGTCAAAGGCAAAACAAGAACTGGAATTCAAGCACAGTAAAGGATTCTGCTCCCTCCCCATAACTTTCCTCTAACCCTCTACTTCCCACAAAGAATACAATAGGGTAAATAATGTTACAGAGCTCATCCGAGCTGTCAGACCACCACACAACACGACTGACAGGGACTGTATCTCCTAAGGGATACATACCTTCAGTGCAGATATGAGGGATTTCTTTGATTCACCCTGCCTCTTGAGGAACTGATAGAGGTAGACATGAGCATTGGGGTTAGCAGGGAACTTGGAGTTGTAGGCATATTCATTTAACACTTGGCGGGCCTCGTTGTGGTCTCCATAGAACTCCAACAACTGGAAGTTAAATCTCATTAGTTTGTCAGACACAGGCAACCCAACTCTTACAACTAATTTTGGACTGCCACAGAGCCACCCAAGAGCACAGTCTGTATCTAAGAGTGAAGCATATCGGATAATGCTAAACCCTGCCTATGTTCATTTTACTGGCTACTCTCAGCAGAGAGAGACAGGAATTCACACAGAGAAGCTGCTCTGGGAGAAAATGTCTTAATACCTACTTAATTGTCAAAGAATTACCAGCACTTGCTCACTGGAAAGAGATGCTGAAGGCACCTGCCATAGCTCTAAAGACAGAACTTGGCAAATAGCAGCACCAAGAAAAATACCCTAAGATGTGCTTAGAGAAGTCAGAACTTATCAGCATTTACAAGAAGTGAAAGTTAATCTTAAAAATCTCTTTAAAATTATTAATTCTTAATTACAAATCCTAAGCAGGTATTTAAAAAACCCAAACTAAAACACAGAGGGGCTCCATGTTTGGTGTCTCTAACATTTTGTGTACCCAGATAAAACACTGCTCTGCCAAAAATCAGAGAAATTGTTTTCAGGAATTTAAACTAAAGCAGCTATGCTCCAATTTCTGCAGCACCATGAAAACAAAACATGCAAGCTCTTCGTCTGTTTCTTTTTCACGAAAATGCACAGATAAAGTTCTCGCTGTACTCTGTTCAGGCTCTGCAGCTCTGCCAGGAGTATACAGTGCTCTATAACAAAGCCAGTGACATGCACATACAAGTGTGTTGCTTTTGAAATACTTGTTTTCACTCACACACACAGAAAATAAGCTGCACATGGGCATCTTAAGGAAAATTAGACAGGGAAACACAAAAGGAAGCCATCTGTAAAACACGCCCTTACATCCACGTAGCATTTCACAAAGACATCCCAGACTCCAGGTATTTTAATAATCTCCTTCAAGCTCACTGCTGCCTTCCGAAAGTAACCATGCATTTCCTGCTCAACAGCCAAGTCTGAAAATCCATCCTCACCTACCAAAACACAAAAGAAGGTCACAAAGCTATTAACTCTGCCAAGCAAAGGGATTGTGAAATGCTGCACCTAAGGGATGATCACATTTTGCTAAGCAAGGACTCCAGCCAGAGAGCTTTTTAAAAAGAGTCCTCAGTATTGAAACAAGAAACTGTTCCTCATTCGAATTTATAATCAAACAATTTTCAACTTATGGAACGCAATGAGTAGTAAGTACTTCAAGGCAAGATGCTACCAGCACAAGGCCCAAAATCCAAATTCAACACCAGGTTTTCATGGAAGCAAGTAGAGATCCAGTGTAACTGATAACACACAGCCAGCAGGAATGTGTAAAATCAGATGCGACACACATGTAGCAACTTACACATCTTTTAAGAAACTGAAATTCAAACACAAGCGTTGAGGGCTTTGCTACCACTCAAAATTCCAGCAGCAATCAAGCACTTGCACAGCTATTAAGCCACTGCTTTAAGGGAGGACATTCCTTTGATCATTATTTTATGATGATGCTGGCTGGACGTGGGGAGAAAGAATTTCAGAACAGCATTTCACTGCACACAAAGTGCTATTTTGGCACCAGCATGACTGCTGACACAGAATTCTGCACTAGCCATACCATCAAACATTGAAAGCTAGTAAAGAAAAAGGTGTCATTGCAAAGCATGGTGTCTGCATGAGCAAGTTAAGCTCCTGCTCAATCCAAAAAACACTTACTGTGCTCTAACAGGATGTTCTTCCGCTTAGACCAGCTGTAGTAGTCCAAGAGCCCCCTGTAAGCCTCAATCAGCTTCATTTCCTTATCCTGAATGGCTGTTTGCTCTCCAAACCTCCAGCTTTCTGCCAGGGACAGGTTCTGGTAGGCCTCATCTATTTGCCCATTGCAGAGGAGATGAAAGACATGCTCCAAGCAGACCTGCAACCCAAACAGTCCAAACCACGGCGTTTCACACTCAAATAGAGAGATTCTCAGCAACACAGCAAAGTTCTGCACATGTGTGCAGAGAGAGAGGACATTGACTGACAGGCATAAAAAGTACTGCCAACACGGTTAGTGAAGTATTTTAATTACTTGAGTTGTCTCAAAAACCTGCTTGTCTTCAACAACTGCTGTACCTACTTCAGAAGATCTAGAAATGACCTGAGGAAACCCCACTGGGCTGCATTTGCTGATTTTTCATTTGGCTACCCAAGTGCAGAGCACCTGAAGGCAGGATGTCCTACCACCCTACCATGTTGATTAGGCACTGGATTAAAGCCTAAACCTTCAGTTACTTCCAGAAAACCCTTGTATGGAACTTCTTTTGAAGACCTTTAACAACGGAATGGAAGACAGAAGCACCATCCCAAATGAGAAACAGCCAAGGAAACCAAAACCATGTAAGCTTGAGTGAGCCACCACAGGAAAAATCATAAAAACCCCCTACAGCTGGGTGACACAGGTGTGCACAGCACTCTGTTTTATAATCAGATTAGCTACTCAAAAGTGAGATGGTAACGAGGCAAAATTGAAGCACAAATGTTTAGTCAGGAGCACAGTGGTCAAACTAAAGACTGGAAATAAGACTTGACAGGTAACTTACCTGTATTTACATGTCATCGGGACATGCATGAAAATGAATTTGACTGTTTCAGATTCAAATTAAAAGCTTAATTAAAGGGTTTAAGCACTTCTAAGGACTGAGAACATGCGTCTGTGATCAAATATACAGACCAAATGAGATAATGTTAGGTATAAAAGAACCTTAACATAACATGCAATTGGTAATTCAGATGTTGGGTTTGAGGTTTTTTGACACTAATGTCAGTAATACATTTCAAAAGAGATTTGGAAATTAACATTCAAGTAAGTGTTCAGGTAAATGTGAAGAATCACCATGACTGCTTTTAGTACACTCACCTTCAAGTACCTTTTTACTCCTAAAGTTTTCATCTGTTCCATGAAACAGTTGAACTCTTTCATGCTGCTTTGGGAATGATGCCACAAAATTTCACTTCCTATTCTCCAAATCATCTATTAATGGAGAGAAAGACAATCAAAACCAACCTTACTACAAAAACGGCAACAGTCACCATATATACAGTCTTACCAAACTTATAGTTACTGTAGCACATGAAAAATGGACATTTCAACTGTAAGTAAAAAATAATATTACAAAGTATTATCTGCTGCTGTAGTAACCTACCTATTCATCCCACAGGACTTTTAGATTCATTCAGTGGGTGGTTCAGGACTGCTCATTATAAATACAGCACTCCAGAAGAGCTTGCAAAAACTGCATGCCAGAGGGTTCCTACTCCCTTCACTGAAAAATTACGTTCCCCTTTGATATAACCCCACTAAGACACCAGGTACACAGAATTCTTGGAACTTAATAGCACAGATTATTTCCAATTTGATGTAGCTACCCATCTGCATGCACTTGTTTTCAAGGTCTGCAAGCTAACCATATCCAAGTGCTCCATTTATTTAAAAGCTCTGATCCTTTTCCTTACACCTGCTTCCATCTCAACACCTGCAAAGAGTTTTGCATCTACTGGAAGAGCTGGTAACAACCTAAATAAGCCACTAACTTTCAAACGGATTCTGACTGATGGCATGCCAGAACCAAACACGTTTACTGCTTTTCCATTTTAGAAGACTACTTTGACTTTTCATAGATACACTGCTGATACAGTGAACTTACACCAAGCCAAGTTTTCACCTGTTGTGTCAAGGATCTATTTAAAAAAAAAATCAAACCTGTGATTAGCTGAGTGAGACAGATGTTGGTCCTGAAGTACATAGATGCTGCTTGCAAGTATTTTTTCAGCTGCAAAAGAGCCCAGATAAGGAACACGGGCTTACCTCGGAGGGACCGATGTGTTCTCTGGAATAGTCCTTCTCTAGAGACTCAGCGTAGCAGGTCAGGAACTCTGCAGCCCTCTTCCACTGCTTTTGGAGCAAGGCATCCTGAATGTAACTTAAACACGCTTCCTTGCTCTTCCTGAAGTTTAATTTGTGTTCATGGGAAGATGCTGAACAAATAAACAAAAAAAATTTAACTCAACTGAACCCACAATTGTCACAGCCCTTATTCGGATGGCAATATGCCCTCCATTTCAGTGTCTTTCTTGTATGAAAGTGTCTTGGACACTACAGAGAGCCATCTTAAGCTCTGTGGTTTTGAAGGTGAACACACCTATTAGTCCACAGGGTAGCGAGATGATGGGAAAAGCTGGAAATGTGGTATGAAATGGCATTTTCCACAAGTAGCACACAGCTGTCCTTGAAATTCCCATTCACTTGAAACAGTGAATAGCCAATTATGTCACACTACTGCCCTACTAGAATCAGGGAGCCAAGGTACTTTGATAACTTCATTTGCTGCATTTTGTAACAATTTTGTCAGATTTTGGGGACCACTCTCTTCACTTATTAATCATCACCTAAGTTTGTGATCCCACGGTGCTGCAGATTTGCATACGAACTATCAAACAGACCATTACAGAATCAGAGGCTAAGCAATTCCCACACAGATAAATGCAGAGAATTATCTTTTGAGTACAAAAGATACAGTACACTTGGCCTTTTTACCTTAATAGTGGTTCAACTCATACTGAAACCAGCACGAAACTGAAACTTCATTCCCATGAAGTATGCTTAAAGCTCATGGCTGTATGATCCTACAACAATGCTCACCCATAAAAAGCCTTCTGCAAGGCACATGAAGAGCTCACCAAGACACCTCCCACCTGGATGCTGTAGGCAAAGGAATAACTCAAACAATGGCTAAGTTAGGAAATCACAGATTCATTAGGGTTGGAAGGGACCTCTGGAGATCACCAGTCCAACCTGGAGCAGGTGACACAGGAACATGTCCAGGTGGGATCTGAAAGTCTCCAGAGAGGGAGACTNTGAAAGTCTCCAGAGAGGGAGACTGCACAAACTCCCTGGGCAGCCTGTTCCAGTGCTCTGCCACTATCAATGTAAAGAAGTTCTTCCTCATGCTGAGGTGAAACTTCTTGTGCTTTAGTTCATGACCATTGCACCACTGAAAAGTCTGGCATCCTTGGCACCCACCTTTGAGATATTTATATACAGTAATGAAATCCCCTCAGTCTTCTCAAGACTGAGCAGGGTAAGCTCCCTCAGTCTCTCCTCACAGGAGATGCTCCAGACCCCGAATCATCCTTGGTGCCCTCCGCTGGACTCTCTGCAGCAGCTCCATGTCTCTCTTGCCCTGAGGAGCCCAGAGCTGGACACAGCACTCCAGCTGTGCCTCACCAGGGCCGAGCAGAGGGGCAGGATCACCTCCCTCGACCTGCTGGCAACGCTCTTCCCAATGTTATTTCGAACCTCTTTCCCAGCACTAGCAGACAATTTGGCGAATAGAAGCAGAAACTTTGCGCCACCATTCCCACGGCAGCATGAGGGAGTTCACAAAGAGAACTCACAAACGCCCCGCCCTTACCCGGCTGCGGCGGCAGGAAGGGCAGGTGCAGGGGCGGCTGCAAAGACGCCTGAGCGGCGGGGCTCCTCCTCCTCCTTCTCTTCCCTACCACCACCACCGCCGCCTCCTCATCCTCTTCCTCCAGGAAGCTGTCCATGGCGCCGCGGGCAGCCGGGCNCTGAGGGGGCGGGAGCGCGGCCACCAGGGAGGGAGAGGGCACCGCTGCCTCGGCAGCGTTCCGTGTTTCCCTTCGCTGTGGCAGTGGGGAAGTGAGGGATGCCGGCCACGGGTGAAGCAGGAGGGATGAGAAGGAGCACGGGGGGTAGCTGGGTGTGTGCAGCGGTGTGGCAGAGATGTGTTTATTTCTAGTAGTACAATCAGGGCATGACTAGAACCGTGACTGACGCACGGGTTACTCTGAAAGTGAGTTAGCGAGCTCCTCTTGTCACCCTTGCCATTAGCTGTATTGCTACTTTTCTATTCCTTTGTAACTCATAATGTTCTACAGAAGGCAAAGATTCCGAATGAAAGTCCTGTGCATTGTAGAGCAATAATGCTGCCTGTGCTCCCGCGGAGTACCTGGATTCTGGGAATCCATCTGCCTCAGCCACAGCATCTGCTTTGTACAAATTTGTGCCGGAACTTGTTTCTTAAAACCGCTTTGGAACTGAGTTTGCCCTGGACTGTTTTGATGTGTGTAAAGTCCAGTTTTCCGAGTAAGATTTCACAGAGGTTTTTTCCGAACTGCTGTGGCATGGGAGGGTCAGTAAATAACAAACCAGCTCAGATTAAAGGTTCGTGTGATCCAGTGTTCTGGTTCAGCTGTGATCAATAACCAGTGTCAGGGCAATAGTGCAAGGCAGAACAGTTGTTTGCAGCATCTAAACACTTAGCCTCAGTATCATACCTTAATATGACATTTAATAAAGTGGCGTGGGGATAACAGAAGTCTCCCTTTGCTTTTTCTTTATTTTAAATCCTGTGTTCTTCCAGTATATAACCAGCATTTCAGTTCATAAGTATTTTTTGTTATTAATGGATAATTAACTTACTTGACCGATGACAATAAGCTGTTACATAGTACCACATTTTTAACCGTGCCATCTTCTTTGACTTTCTTTTATAATTTATACCTTGTATGAGTGCCTCATTGATCTCTGGTGTTCCCCAGGTTTGATGGCACTTCCTACAACACTCATGCTCTTCTGTTAGCTCAGAATCCAGCTTACCCCACTTTATTTGTAAAAGTTCTCACGTTTGCATAGAAGGATGTTTACTTTTGGCTTGTAACTTTTATTTTCCTTTGTCATATATAGGTGAGTGTTTCTTCATCCTTAGGTAAACTTAGCCAAGTGATCTTGTTAATGGGGATCAGCTACTTTAGTAGATATTTTAGTGCAGAAGAGATAGGAGAACTGCTTTGTAAGAGTAGATGAATGTTTGATATCTCATGTACAGTGGGACTACACTTATAGCTGAATACCTGTTTGCAAGACTGGAGTTCAAGACTGGAAGGAAAATTTGGCTGAAATATCTAAATTGAACTAACTGAAATATTTTTCTTTTCTGTCACACACTGAGAAAAGCTGGGTGTGTCAATAAATGGGTATATTATTACTCTGAAATAATTGAAATTGTAGGAAATGCTGGACAGTTGCAGGGGTAAATGCAACTTGTGTGTATGTATCAACTGCAAGCTACTCGTTATTGCACAATAACGGCAGTAACATATAAGAAATATGTGATCTTGTTTTTCTTCACATCTCCCTTTCTTGCCCTTGTCTTTATAACCACAGACACCATTACCTTTTATCTTGGTCTTTTAATAAAGATAAGCTTGATAATTTGAACTGATGGAAAATAACCAAAGAGCTCTTTCTTCACAAGAAATCGGACCTAATATTCTGGGCATTACACAACAGGAAATATTAATGTTGAGGGAAGAATGCTTATCTTTCACTTATACAGTCATCATAAAATGTAGCTTGAATGTATTTACTTCCATATTGTAAATTGTGACAAACTTCACTTCAAAGTTTTCTGAGTTAGGCTTTCTTAGAGCTTTTAATCAGCCAATAGCAGTGATGGCAAATAGGCATCACCTCATTTTCCAAGATGTGAAACACAAAAATGTCAACAAAATTGCAGAAGAGCTACATCCACTATACTGCACTAAACCCGGAGAACATGAGCACTGGGTGAATGAATCATTGCATTCCTGTAGCACGTGGGTCCTGGGGATAGACAGGACTGTAAGAAATGCCAGGGTGTCCATGGTGTGCTGGGCAAAGAGGTACCAAGGCCTGTATCTACCTTGATACTTTTTCATAGCGTGATTAAAACATTAAACTGCTCTAGGTGGGAGCTGAAAATGAACCATGCATTTTTCAGAGAATACACAGCAGTAACTAAGCCTGGATCTCAGGCCTTGTACAGTGAGACTGGAAATGAGAGTCTGGAGCAAAAATCAATAGGCAGGAGGATGCAAGAGGAACACATGCAATTAGCAGTAGTGATTGCTAACTCTTGAGATGTAGCATTTTAAAGGGCTCTTTAAAAGCTCTTGAGAAAACCCCCAGCTGCTTTGACAAGCACAAAAAAAATAAAAAAGCAAAATTAGTCACCTTGACTATCAGTTCTGAGTGCCTATTCATTCTGGCAGCAGCTTCAGTATTTGCTCTGGAAAGTGAAAAAAAAAATACAAAAAATTTGGTCATTTTATTCACCAGCAAGAGGATTCTCTTATGTCAGCTGTCCTTTCTTGGCTGCATCTTTTATTCTCTTTGTCCAGTCAGGGTACTGTGCTGAACAAATAACATAGGTCTGAAGAAGAGAAAAGAGAAGTTTTGTTCATCTGCATTGTGACTTCTGCTGTCATTTTGCCATTTTAGATCGCTGAGGCAATATAAAGGTGATGGATGTGAAGACAAGGGAATGGTAAGTGCAGGCACACTTGTGAGTAGCACATCTTTTAGCTTGCAAATACTCAACCCTTAAAATGTGCCAGCAAGTAGAAGCTGCGGCTACAGAAGGGCAAGAATAGGCCTGTCGGGGAACCCTGCCCTTTGGGCTGCTCGCTGTGAAACCCAGCACTTTCCCCAGTGGGATCACGGGTGAGTGAACTCCTCCGCCCGCTGCACCGCAGGTGTAACCTCAAACTCTCGGAGGTCACTCTCGGGGAAGTGGCGGCTGCTCCTCTCCAGCGGAGATAAGAACTGCTCGGCGGGGCAGGGGGGAGCGCAGCCAAGCGCATATTCGGATCTGTCACGTCCTTACAGGGCGGCACCTACACCCTTTCTGTAGGCTCTTGTTACTCCAGCTATCCTCCGCTCGAGAAACCCGCACAAATAAGGGGCAGGACCTTCCTTCTTTTCCGGCCTGCGAAGCGGGAAAAGTAGCCAGACTCCTGCCCGGCGCAGCGGCCGGAGGTGCTGCCTCCTCGGGATCGGGATAGAGATGGGGATACAGCCGGCAGGGAGGGAGGGTCCGCGCGCTGCCCTCCTCCCGCGGCGGCGGGGCCGGGCTTGTCCCTCCCTCGCCACATCGCCCTCCCGCCGGCGCTGCTGACGTGTCTGCTCCCTCCCTCCCCGGNGTGCAGCAGTGAGTGGGGGTGGCGGGCACGGCCCCGCAAGGGGGTGGTGGGTGAAGGTGCCTCCCGGAGGCGCTTCCTAAAGCCCCCCCCCGCTTCTGCCGGCTCTGGCACGGAAATTGGGGAGAATCGGGAAAACGGGAGCGCGACGCCCACGCGCGCCGTCCCTCTCTCCTCGGCCAAGTTTTCAGATCCCCGCAGCTCCGTGTTTGGTTTTTTTTCCCCCTGCAGAGCCCTCTTGTGATAAACCCGCTCTCTGGGCGTTCTCTGTGCGTGGGATAATTTCAGGACCGATTCGCTGGGACACAGATGTCATCTTTCTGATTTAACATTAATAATTAGCTTCTTAGCGCACCTCTGAAGTGTAGTTCTCCAGTGCTTTGTCAAACCCTTGTCTTGACTTGAATGCTTGCTTTTCTTTTTTACTTATAACTTGGTTGGGTGTTTTTTAGCGATAACGTGGCTTGTTTGTTTGTGTTAATTATAACTAAAAATCTCTTAGTTATACTTTCAGTTTAGTTCTTATCTCTTGACCCAATCTGGAAAATAGCAAAGAGATGCATGTGAGGAGGTCTTGTTTACTGCCAGTTAGCAAAGGCACTTTTCATGTAAATTATTTTTAAAATAATACGCTTCTCTTTGTTTTCTTTTGACAGTGTTAATGTGCCGAGGGAAGGCCATGCGGGATTTTAAAGGTCCGGATTGTCGCTTTGTAAATTTTAAGAAGGGAGAAGCCGTGTATGTATATTATAAACTAATAGGAAAATCAACTGAGCTTTGGGCTGGAAGCGTAAGTACTGTAAAGCATTTCTTCCGATTGTTCTTCTTGGTAATCTATTTTCATTCCTTTTGCCTCGTAAGAGAATTCTTGGCGTTTTGAACATGGCTAAATAACACAGTGAATGCTGCTTTGTCATGAGGCTGGTGGGAAATGGGATGAGGTTTGATCAAACCTAAGTGCTGTGAAAAATGGGCAGCACTTATGTGTTCTAAAAACTGTTAGAAAACTGCCTTTGTGTTGGAAGCCTCTTACTGCAGCACTGTCAGTGGTGATGGCCCCAGGCCTGCCTGGAAGCTGAGCCTCCCTTCCCACTTAGGGAGTCTTAAGCCTGTGCTTGTGTCTTCCCATGACGTGGTCTCATCCTGCACTCTGTAATCCTGCTAGAGGTTGCTCCATGTGCACGTTTTAATTGCGTTTCTCATCCTAATATTCATCTGCCTTCTTCCCTTTTTGTCTAAAGCTGCATGCAGAGTTGGAGGAAAAATAAGTAGTAAAACTAGAAAGGATTAAGGTAAATTTCATTTCTAAAAGGTCTGTCTCTCTCAGCTGCGTTGTAGCAGCTTGCAGAGTAGTGGCCTTGTCTGAGTCAGCGTCCTTGGACAATCTGAGAGGCTTCTGCTAGTGGGGGAGTAACATCCCCACACTTGCAGTTACTTCGTAGAAAGCTTCTCTCGACTTTCATAAGCACCTTATTTGCCTGGCAGAGGCAGAACTGAGATACCACGGAGGAAGAGCAGTTTCTGTGGGCTTCCCCTGAAAATGTTGGCAATCCGGAGGTTGCTTAGACCTAGTCCCTGTTGCTTCCTCCCCATGTTTCCCCTACATCCTTTTTAGTGTCCAAATTGTTTACTTTAACCTCCTCTCTTACTCTGGACTTCTGCAAAGGATAGGCAATTTGAACAGTGGTCTAGGGTGCTTGAAACCACACCTGGGTGTTGACTGTGGGACCAGTGGTTTAGTGAAAATCAGGATGTATCACTTTCTGTAACCACTTCAGGCTGGGCGTGGACAGCCAGGCTCTCAGTAGGAGCTGAATCCAATTAGAACGATACAGAAGTGAGTAGAAAAACTAAAGCACATGGTCAAAGAAGAGTTAATAATTGTATCATGCTGGTAATTCCCTTCTGACATGTACTGTACCATAAATAATCTAGGTAATTAGCTGGTACAGGTTTCCAGGGCTGCCAGTTCTCGAGATGCAGAGTAGCAGCGTGGGGCCAATTTTGCATCTTCTAACAAGGTATAATATAGGCTGCAAGATCAGACAGCAGGTTAAGGTAATTGCTGAGTTAATATTCAGTTTAATTATTCACTGATAGGCAGCTCATGCAACAGTTAGGTGTGTCTCCAAGTTAAAAGGATGTTTGCTTTGAGTTTAACAAGTAAAAGCTGCAGTTGGCAGGTCGGAAAGAATTGCAAAGCCCCATTTTATTTGTTGTCATTTTTCAATTGTGTTACACGATCTTCAGTGCTCCTTTTAGGGCAGTGCTGCCAGACTGATTCCTTTTGGTTGGTGGCTATAACCTTTATTTCTTTTCTCCCCAGTTTGATTGCCTGCTGCTGCATTAATCATAACACTGCAGCAACCAGCATGGAAGCGCTGCAGCGGGGTCAGAGGTGCCTGCCCTTGCATTTTGAGTAGGGCACTGGCACGGCTGCCCCGTCCCTGACTCACAGATAGCACTGGGGTCTGTCTCCTGCAGCGTGACTTCCCGGGTCAGGTTTGGCTGGGCAGCCTGATTTCCCCATGCCACGTTTGGCTGGACAGCTTGATTTATGCAGGCCAGCCGTGCCTGCTGCGTGAAGTCTTGGAGCTCGGGGGAAGCTGCTGCTTGCTAATTAAAACCAGGTTACCCAGTGAGGTCTGCCATCAAAGGAGTTCCAATGGAAGGCATGTTACCTTCTGCCATGGCCCTTTTGGGATCTCATCACGTGACTTCATGTCGGCTTTGTGTGCGTGATTTGATCCCATCCATCTACCCTACTGCCTTTTTCCATTCCCCAAAGATTTTTGGGGAAAGGGGCTTATTGGGGCTGAATAGAAACTATGAAATCAAGGGCTGACTGGGATTCTGATTGTCAGGTGTGCGCAGAGGTCAGGGGAATATGTGTATGAGAAGCTTTAACTAATGTAACCTGGGGCTTATTTCAAACAAGTTGTAAATACAGATTCTAATTCCAAAATCAATTTGAAGGAGCCATGAGAAATACAATAGTATTTCTGACCTGAAGGGAGATGATCAGATAAGAAAAGGAGCCTTTCACCAAGGCTGAAAAATCTATAGCAGTTGGGACTGGGCTTTATTTGCCTTTGCTTTTCTAATTCACTCCACCCTTTTCAAGCCATTGTTGATTTTTTTTTTCCCCTGTGCCAGCAAACATGTTGTATTTTGATGAAATAGCTCCTTTATTTCGTGATGCCAGTCTTGAACACTAAATTGCTTACAGAGCACACACTGTGTTCCCTGGGTATTTTGCATGTGAAAGAATTCTGGAACCCAGCTGTAATATATATTCTATATGTTATATGGCCTGTAGTTTTTAGCAGAGCTCTCTAAACCTCAATAATAAAGCAAAGCTAAATGCTTGGAAAATATTCTATGACCATTATTTAATAGTCATTTTATGTTACAAATTTCATGAATACATCAGTTGCAGGAAAAAGCTTGATTTTTTTTTTCCCCCAAAGCCTAAAGATAGAGCACATCAGGTGCTTCGTTCTCCCGTGCACAGTGTCCTGCTGTAAAACCAATCTCCTCTCCAGCATCAATCTTGTGTTGCTTACACCATCAAGTTGTTATATAGACTTCTGTGCATTATTCCTGCACTCTGCCCTCACTTTAGCAGGGTCCAGAACTCCAAAAGTGCTTCAGATCATTCCAAGTAAAATCTGCTGCTTTTTCACAAAACATTTTGTCAAAGACACTTTAGGATTGTTTTTTTATCTTATGGAAATGCATGAACTTAATACCTTTGACTCAAGGTTGAGAAAACCATTTCTGGCCTCACATTACAAGAAATAGACTTGAGGGCAGATTCTGGCTCTTTTGTGTGGTTGTTTTTTGGTTTGTTTTTGTTTGTTTGTTTTCAAACCTTGCACATAGGTTAGTAAAAAAGAAGACAGGGTGGGTAAAATTAAGGTAAGACAGGAAGACAGAGTATTTCTGGAGGACCCAGAGGATCAGGGCAATACTATGTTAACACTGCCAGTGTTCAGCAGGTGCAAACCAGCTCTTCTTTGCCCAGTGTTCTGCAGTTTTAGGTACCTGTGATGCATGGGCTTTAAGATTAAAAAGATTTGAACATCTTCTTCCCCAGCTGTCTGTTTTCTGGTAGATGGTGTGAGGGTCTGGCTTCTTGGTCAGTGAATCTGCTGCAGCTGCCTGTTGCACGTGGGCACCAGGGGGGCCAGATGCTGTGCATATGGCCACGTGTTTTGTCCGTGCACAACTTTTTAGCTGGGAAGAGAGTGGACATGAAGGATGCATTTTTTCCTCCCTTATACACTTGGCATTGGTAGTGCCTTTCCTCTGTCGTGTCTGTAGAGAATGAATGTTTCCTTTATTTGCACAATGAGGCATTTTTTTCCCCCTTACAAGAGAGGACTTGTAAGGAGAGAAGCAGATGAAATTTTGGGCAGGCAGATCCCATATGGCTTATAAACCACAGAAGTGGCAAACTGGGTCACTGCAGAGGACTTGTATGGTCAGCAGCTTGGATTGCAGTAAAGGAGTTTGAAATTGTGATGCCTGATTACAAAGGTAGTCAGAGATTAGTCTGTAAGGAGACTGCTTTGAAGCTCCAGCTTTTGTTTTCAGAAACATCATTAAAATCTCAAGTAGACATTTAGGGATAGAAACAAGCCAATTTACAATTAAACTCTAGTGTACCATGCAAAGACAAGCTTTTGATGTGACTTGTCTAAATGAATTTCCCATTCCCACTGGTAATTCCCAATAATAAACCTGCATACATGATCTGTTTTCAGTAAGAGAGCATATGTGTTTACAGAAGGTGGGGAGGGAACAGTTTGAGTTTTTCAATATATGTATAACTAACTTCAGAGATATCAACTATGGAAGGTAAGACCTGAATGAGAAGTAGTTTTAAAAGGAAGTCCTATAATGTATCAGTGCTTACATCGCTTGCATATCAAAACAAACACCTCCAAAAATTATCAGTACGTACTATTTACTAGCTGCTAATTTCCTCTTTGTTTTTTTTATACCATTGTAAATCCAGAAAGCTTCAGGCAAGGTTAACCAGTTTCACTGCTATCAGTGTAACAATATATCTGTGTATCCGTAATATCCCGTACCCAGTTTCTCTTTTAATTTGAACTCTAGCTGAGTGCTCTCCCCACACAAACTCTTAAAAGAAAATTGGCAATTGTCATCTTTCTCCTGTAACAAATGATTCAGGAAATGACCAACTTTATTTTTTTCCCCAGATATTTTGGTTGTCTAGGAACTCTGTACCTTTCTAGGTGTGTCCACCAGGCTCTAATTACCTGAATTATCTAATCAGTGTAGTGATTGCATGCTATTAATATTGGCTTCTTGACAGCTGTTGTCAGAACTCTCAAGTGAGAGCATTACTCTGTGTAGATCTTATCTGGTGAGTGATAAGAGAGATTCTTGTCTTCGACTGTTTACCTTGCCTTAGCACATTGAAAGTCACCATTCTGTGACTGATTTTTGCTTGTGTCAGGCACTGAAGAGCAACAATGCCTTTGCAGGGGGGGTATATTTTCCACATGGGTTTTAAAATGATTAGTACATCGGGTAGAGTTTTGCATTTTCCTATAATCTGCTTTAAGAATTTATTATTTTTTTTCCCATAAGTTACAAAGTGAGTATATTTTGGGCTATAATGTTGTGCATGGATGTAAATCTTATTAGTCAAAGAGCCTCTTCTGCTTGCTACTTGAGAAAATCCTTGAGGCATGTGTGGTGCCTCTGGTGCCTGCACAATAGCAGTTACAGCACATGAGCCAGAAGGCCTGGGCTTCATTCCCAGCTCTCCTAAGAATTTGTTCTAAGTCAGGCTTTAAAACATGGACAGTGAAACTTAAACCAGCTTTACAAGGCTGTTGTGAAATGTTAGTATAAAGCCTCAGTGAAAACTCTTGCACAAACACGGCATCACTGGTCTTCTTCTTTTATTCCAGATGTTAAACTTCATTTAGAATACTCGAGAGTCAGTTCAACACATTTGCTACTGCTGTCTAAAATTTTTTACACAGTCATGTGATTTCTAAACCTTCCTTACTGCTTTTTGTTTGTTTGTGTTTGTTTTTTGGCAGGTTGGAAGTGATTTTGGATATTTTCCAAAGGATTTACTTGAAATAAATCATAATTATTCCAATGAGGAGCTAGAATTACCAACAGATGTAAGTCTTACTTGGTTTTGTTGTTTTTTTTCAGTTGGGGTTCTTACTGTTTCTTACCTTGGCATTCAGTAAAATACCCAAGAAAGAAAATGGGAATACTAGTGATTTTTGGTAACTTTTTGTTAGTAAGCAGCTACGTATATGCAGAGGTGCACGTGTATGTGGGTGGGGTGGAATGTTTGTGCAGCTCTGTGTGTGGATGGGTGTGAAAGCATTGGCCCAAAATGTGGGCACTGACCTTTCTTTTCTCTAATGTTATGGTTTTCTTCTAAAGAAATCCGTTTGGACTGAGCTCTGTAAGTCCTGCTAGCTGGCTTGTGCATAGGCCATTTGGTGTGTAATCAAAATGGCTTCTTTTCCCAAACTTTCCAAGTTTAAAGTACTGTCAGAAACGAACAAAACTGGGTATGCTCAGTGCTTCGATTCTAGAATTGGTCCTGCAGCCCCTTCACACATGAATGGCTTTCATGCACTAATAGCAGCAACTCCAGAGTTGTGTCAGTAAAGCCTCTTGGAGGCTGCAGCTTTAGGCATGCGTGCAGCCCAGAAAGCCGAGCGAATCCTGGGCTGCATCCAAAGCGGCAGGGCGAGGGATGGGATTCTGTCCCTCTACTCTGCTCTAGTGAGACCCCACCTGCAGTGCTGCATCCAGCTCTGGGGTCCCCAGCACAGGAAGGACATCAAGCTCTTGGAATGAGTCCAGAGGAGGCCACCAAGCTGATTCGAAGGATGGAGCACCTTTCTACAAGGAAAGGCTGAGAGATGTGGAATTGTTTAGCCTGGAAAAGAGAAGGCTCCAGAGAGACCTAATTGCAGCCTTCCAGTACCTGAAGGGAGCCTACAAGAAAGATGGAGAGGGACTTTTTATAAGAGCGTGTAGTGACAGGACAAGGGGGAATGCCTTCAAACTGAAAGAGAGCAGGTTTAGATAAGATTTTAAGAAGAAATTCTTTGGAGGCACTGAAAGAGGTTGCCCAGAGATGTTTTGGGTGCCCCATCCCTGGAGGTGTTCATGGTCAGGTTGGATGGGGCTTTGAGCAACCTGGTCTAGTGGAGGTTGTCCCTGCCCATGGCAGTGGGTTGGAACTTGATGATCTTTAAACCCCTTTCAACCCAAGGCCATTCTATGGTTCTGTGAAGTTGTGTTCAGTGTCTTTATTTTTCAGAAATTGTATGACAGGGAGCTCCTGCTTGGAGGACTTGGTCGTTTGAGGGGACACCAGTTATAGAGATTGTGACAAACAAGCTTAGCAACATTTGTTTCCTTCTCTTCGCTGGCATTCAGCAATAGACTTGTTCTTCATTCAGGACATAGGGTGATGAGTGCAGTGTAACACTGCCAGCTCCATTGCTGCCTTACAGTTTGTTCCTGCAGAACCTTTTTATTAGGTTTTTATGACTCCTTGGGCAAAACCTCCACTGATTTCAAAGGGAGTTTTGGTTGAGGACTCAAGGGATTAATTCTGCCTGATTAACATAATTTATTTTGCTGCTGCATCTCTCTTTAAGTAGGCAAATGTTTTTGGTCTCATCACTGTTATAAAGAAAATAGTATTTTTTGACTGCATATTGTTTTTCATTTCAGGAAACAGACTTTGTTTGCTTTGATGGAGGAAGGGATGACTTTGATAATTATAATGTGGATGAACTTCTGAAGTCATTGCAAGAGACGATAGCAAATGAAGGGGAAACTGAATCGAGTGATCCAGGGACAAAACCAGCTGAAGGAATTGAGAAGGATAAGGAGGCTGAACAGACTGATAGGAGAAAGTCCCTTGGTGCTTTGGAGATAGACAATCTTGAGCAAAGTGCTGAAGAAGGAAAGGAAAACCTTGTCTTGACAGACAAAGTAGACAATTCCCTTACAGAAGGAACTGAAAATACTGGGGGAGACTCCAGTGTCAATAGTCACAAAGACAACTCTCAGGGAGATCAAATTGCACATGAGCACTTGAAAGGAATGCTACATGGGAAATTAAAAGGGCTAGAAAGTGAAAATACCAAAAACACTAGTATTCCTCAGGGTGAAACCAGCCAACTTGACCAAGAGAATGAAGAAGTCAATGCCTATACACTCTTAAACAGAGAGCTCTCTGTGAACTTAAAAACAAAATTTGGCTCAACTGCTGATGCTGTTGTATCAGATGATGAAGTGACTCGCCTTGTTACGTCACTGGAAGATGATTTAAATGAAGATTTGAGCATTAATCCTCACGATGAAGAGGAGGAGCCAGACTTTGCAGATCAGTCTGCAGAAATCCCTTTGCTGTCTTTTACGGCAGAGGATGAAATTACATCCCCTGTGGATTTAGAAGATGATGGAAACTATGACGTTGAGTCACAAAATCATGAAGCTGATGAAGATGCAAAGGGTGCTACAAAGCTAAATAACCAAAGAGACAATGAGGAGGAACCTGATTCAGATGCATTAATTCTTAAGGATGCCTTCAGTATGAGCAAGAAGTCGGGTGACAGTGTAAGTGTGGACAGGTCTGAATCTAAACAAACAAAAGAGAAACAGGATGAGGTGGTGCTAATTAGTAAAAGAGAGGCACCAGCAACGACTCAACCTGAGGATCTCTCCAAAGAACCCCTTGGAAAGGAACCTGTGGGTACAGGTGATTTGGGTTCAAAAGAAAAAGCAAACAAAACTGAGCAGCTGGAAGAGCAGCTCACTGGTGGAACAGAGTCGCATTCTGCAGCACTGAAGGGTACAGCTGTGCCTGATCCTCATGCTTTGCCTAGTCCAGGCAATGCTCTGGAGTCCAAATCATTTCTTAAAAACAAGGAGGATGCTTCAGAACCATCTGATGATGATATCAACAAAAGTCCTGAAAGAGTTCCACTTGCTCCAATAGAGAAGAGTGATAAACAGTTTGAGGATGATACCTCAGAGAAGTTCTTGGAAAATGATTTACAGCACAAAAGGTCATGGGAGAAAACAAAGGAGAAGGGAAAAGCTGAGAACAAGCCTCCAGTCGATGTTCCAGCCAAACCAGTGGAAGAGGTAAAAAATGCATCTCAAGGTGACCTAGGAGATACCAACCTCTTGAGACAGAAAGTGGAGCGTGGAATGCCCACTGTGGAGAAAGAACTTCTGGGACATGAAGAAGATTTAAAACAAACAGGGAAAACTGATCATGAAAATAAAAATCCTGCCTCTTCTAACAAAGAACTGGAAATAAAAAAGAGAAACGTGAAAGAAATCCCTGGAGAGGAAGGAGACCCAAGCTATAGTGGAGCTGTTGAGCAACCTAGGCCATGGCAAAATGAGACTGGGTATTCAGAGGCTGATGTGAATGAAAAATCATCAAGAAATCCTGGCAAGATGCCAGTGTTTGAAGAAAGCACTGAGAAAAGTTCCCCTGGAGAAAAATCAAAAAGCACCACGCAGAACACTAATACAGAGAATCTTGCTTGGCAAGGAACTGCTCGTCCTGAGGATACAGGATCAGACAGAAATCTTGGCAAAGATTTGGCTAAAGAAAGAACACAAAGGCCAGAATTGCAATCTGAAGAACCAGATGCCGAAGATGACCCTGACCTGAAACAAGCAGATGACGAGCTACTGGAAGATGAGAATGCAGCAAGTGCAAAGCTGTCACAAGCAAGGGCTGCAAATGTCCAGGGTAATACACTAAATGGTGAAAATACAGATCCTGAATTAGAAGGACTACGTGAAGCTGTTTCAGGAACGCCAAATCCTATTTACAAAACAGGAGAGGAAACAAACTCATTTCCTACAATCGGCATGCAAAATGCAAGCGAGACTGGGAACAAAGAAGTTGGTGTACCAGTGAGAAAAGATGCTAAATTGGGTGAGATGCCACATGTCATGGAAGCTGATGAGGAATCCTCTGGACCTGAGGAACCATCAGCTGTGGAAGAACTTAATTTCCAATCTCCTGACACAGAAGACAGCAATGACTTTGACCAAAGCAAAGATCATCTCCCAGAGGGCATTTCACAGAAAGACTCAAAAGAGGTGCAAAATTTAGAGCAAATAAGAAATGACCATCAGCAATCTGCACATGTCCCCAGCCCTGCTGACAGCTCAGAAGCCACCAATGACACTCTAACAGACTTCAGTGAGTCTGTGAAGCGACTCACAATAATGAGAGATTTCCTTGATGAAAAGCGCGTGATGCGCCTACAGAAGTACCTTGGGCTCCAACACGTGGTTAGGATTGAAGCCATGTTCCACGATATGAAGGTGGAGATGGAGCTTGCTCGGAAGGCGAGCCAGAATAATGAAGATACAGAAAAAGCTCTGGATGAGATACTGGAGTTTTCAGAATCGAGCATTATGGATGTTGTAGGAAAAGTTCTGGATTCCCGGGTGGCAGAAAATAAGGAGGAGGTGGTGAAGGAGATGGATTTGTATGATGAGGAGAGCGCACTGATGGATGATATTCAAGAATTAATATATTCATTAAGGAGTAAATATTCCTCTGCTGGTGAGAGTGTCCCACTTGCATCTCCTTCAGAACAGGAAGATGACCAGCTGCACATTCAAGGTAGGATGTTAAACCAGTTAATAAATAGATTAAATGGAAGTAAAATCCTATTTCAAGCAACACTGACCCAGAGAAGCTTTAAGAAGAGGGTGAGGGAGTAGAATTGAGAATTGCCTTGGGAAACAACCTGGGATTTTGCTTATTTTTAATGCATGTTTTCAGCATTGTGATGAGTGGCTCAGGGACAAATTCTAAGAGAAAATATTGAGTTCAGCATGTCTGTTCTTATGGACCAAGTTCTGTGTAAAATAAGTGAGATCCATGGATGGATATGGCCAGAAGGAGTCACTCAGGACATGGCTGTACCTCCTTCAGAAACAGGGATTCACATATACTAACGTGCTGAATTTTCTGGAGGGATAAGAGAAGTCTTTTTTCCTGAACTAATTATCACCTAATTATGAGAAATCTGGTGATTAATGCAAAGTTGAGGTACTAAATCCAAGCACCTAAAATCTTGGGTGTCCTTATAATCATATTTTTGCCCACATTCATAAAAGAGTGTGTAAGTAGAAAAACTGAACAAACAGCTCTTTTGACTGGGCAAGAACCAGAGGTAGAGTCTTTTGCAAACTTGCTGGTTTTTCTAATTGGTGTGCAAGATGTTAAGATACACTTTTAGCCAGGCTCCTCTTACACTAGTGCATGTTAAGTATGTGATTTCTGATAAGGTCACGAATGATGCAGATATTTCACCTTGCAGTGAAACACTGCAAGGTCAGTGGTTGATATCTTGCATGAATTTCATACGGACATTTAATTAAATGTTACTGAAAGTTGATTGAGAATATACTGGAAGCAATGCACAAGCTAAAATATTTAAAAAGTGTCAAGAAAGCTTTGTTAAATGCAACATTTCACTGAAGGTAGCTGTGAGTAAGAAATACACATTAGCTCAGTGCTTAGTTCATATCTCCTTGTCTGTCACAGATGGTGCAAAAGAGGCTGCATATGATGGTGTTTCCACCAGAAACCCGAATGCCATTGATGAGGGCAATCAGGAATTTCAGCAGCTCATTGAAGACAAGAGGCCAGAGCAGCCTGCTGAGGAGGAGGAGGAAAGGGCTATTAATGTTCCACCTGAGCATGAAGAGGCCAACTTCTCAGATAATGGAGAAGCTGAAGAAGGGTACGATAGTGAAAGAGGCTCACTCCTGGAAGATCCTTCCTTGGGGTCAGTTGATTCAGGAGAGAGTGCCAGCGAACACATTGCTGAAGGTAACCCTTTGGAATTGGCTTATTTTGTTCTTTTGCTCTTGAAGACATGCATGGTTTTATGTATTTTTAGGCGAATAGCAGGAGTTTTCACTGATACTTTCATTTTATGTTGCTGCAATCCTCGTGGCTTTCCCCGATGGGTGACAGTCCCTCTAGTGGCAGTACTGTATTGCTAACTTAGCACAGCAGTTCTTCCACTATGGTTTTGCAATGTAGGAAAAAGGAAAGTGCTCCTGTGAGTGTCAGAGTTAAAGCTCTTTGCTCGGGCTTGTGGACCGCGTCTCAGTATGGTAGTGGAGAAGGAGCAGAAATCCCTGGAAGCATACCATCAGCCCAGGTTTCTGCCTCCTTGCAGGGACTGACAGCCTAAAGGTCACCTGCTACAGACAGGACTGCCAACAGAATTGTGTGCTCTCCCTTGGTGATCTTTTTACCCTCTGTCTCTGGGCCATATTACTTTCCAGGAAAGGTGGTGTGTAGCTTCCCCCTCAGGCAGTTCAATAATTTCTCGGTGTGTTGGAGCGGGAGAAATGTTTGGCTCCCTCTGGCTCAGGCCATATACCTCTGGAGCTAGAGTGCCGATTCATCATTATGCCAAGGAGGGACCCTATTACTGTCATCTTTCCCAGTGGTGTTTTGGCATAAAATAGTCTTTGACTCTGTTCTCAGTTCTACTCTCAGCTTTGCTGTTCTGCCTTCAATTCTGATCATGCTTAATAATAATTCTGTCTTCACTGGGCATTTAGGAAAAATTCAGGCACATCTTCCTTAGCTTTTGCATGCTGCTGAGGTGCTCTACTATCCCCAGGGCCAAGCACTTTTGAGCAGCTCCTAAGAACTGAAGGAAACTTTAGGTTGATCAAGATAACTCAAGTATTTTAAATCGCAAGTGGATAACTGACTGGTTAAGCAGTCGGATGTTCGGTTGTGTTTCAGATCATCTTCCTTCCTTAAAGGAGCTTAAATGCTGTTTGCCAGGAGTTCTTAAGAGGGCTGGTAGAAGTGTTGCGAATAACAGGGCAGACTGTAGAATGGCTGGTCACAGCTGCTGTTCCATGGTGTGACAGCAGACTGGGCAAGTGGCTATGGAGTCTGCTGGCCTGGATGTGTGGCAACAGAAGCTGCGAGAGGAGAGGGCAAGATTCAGGCCAGGGTAGAGCTGGAGATGGTTTAAAGCTTTTGCCATACTTATGGAGTACTAACAGAGTTCAGGAGTGTTTGACATGGTCTTGGGGATTTCCTGTGCTGAGCCAGGGGCTGGACTTGACAATCCTTGTGGGTCCCTTCCAACTTAGAATATTCTGTGGTTTGTGAACAGTGCTGGGAACTAATCGGAGGGATTTGCGGTTAGGAATTGAAGAGCGTGTGCTGCTCTGACTCGAGGCTGGAGGAGCTGGGCGTGCTCTGTCTGAGGCAGGCTTGGCACAGTGTCACCGCGCAGCCGTATCCCTTCCTGCGGCACCCCTCACAACGCCGCCTGGGGAATACCAGCGCACTTCCCGAGGGCTTTCTGCCTCTCTCTCCAGTGCCCCGGAGCACCGGGAGCCGTCCCCAGCCGGTGTCGCGGCGGCTGAGGCGGCTCCCGGGCGCTCCTTGAGGTGACGCCGCCCCCCTCTCGCCCCTCAGGTGCCG
>WEIT01021759.1:30717-74144 GCA_013389985.1 Dryoscopus gambensis
GCCCCGTAATGTGAGGCGATCCCGCGGCAGTGGAGGCGGCCGCTGGCGTCAGGGATCGCTGCCCGGCCTCCCCGGATGGCGGGGAGAGCTCGCCCCTCGGCCGGGCTCTGCAGGCGCAGGTGTGCGCCCTCCTTTCCGCCCCCCCCTCTGCCGGCTGTGGAGAAGGTACAGAGAGAGAGGGTAAGTAGGAGGAAAGGAAGAGTGAAGGCAGCAGCTCCCGTGTGGCTTGCACAGTTTGTTCCGTGAGCGCCATGTCATGTCACTATCAGCCCCTTAACCTGTACCAGACGTTCGCACCTTCCCCAGGTGCTCTCTGGCCTCCAGGTGGAGGAGGAGATTCATGGCATATGACCCTCTGACCCGGGCAACAGCTGGGAGACGATCTGAGCCATTTTCACTGGAATGGTACAGACACCCAGATGTAAAGCTGTTTGGTTTTTTCCTATAGTTTTCCATCCTTATAGCTTTATTTGGAAACAGGTCAAATAACTACCAGTGCTATGTAGCACAAATTGTGTGCATCAGCTCATTTTGGTGTGGCTGTTCTTTGCCAGCAGACTGCCACTGTCAGGTGTCATCCTGATACTCGGGAGTTTTGCATTGCAATGTAAGCACCAGGCTGCTCTGTGGTTTTCTTCATTTTCGGTTTTCAGTTTGTAGAAAAACTGCAAGAAAGTTCTAGATGGTTCTCTGGTTTTACGGGAGGAATAAAGGCACCTGTCAGAATGCTTGTTTTACCTTATTTAGTGAAAACGTACTCATAGCTGTCACTGCTATCGGTTTGCAGTTGGTTGCCACACTGCCTGAGGAAATGCGGCCTGGGCCTGATTTCCATGGACTTCCATGGGAGCCTGTTATTATGACTGCCTTAGTGGGAATTGTCACACTTGCCGTGTTTTTCTGGAGAACCTGCCTTTCAGTGAGTATACTTGGTGCTTGCAAGCCTGCTGATGTTTCACTAACTGAGTGGTCCTTTGTATGGTTAAACTGTTTCAGCGTGACTGGGGTCAAAGCAATGTGTAGTCTTTTGTGTTGTTACTTTTTGTGTTTAGAGCATTAGTGGGAACTAATGCTGGGCTGAATAACTAAAGTAAGTTGCAGTGCTAAGAAGCATTTTCTATAAGCTGTTAATTGAAGATTGCTTAGTGAGAGGCAATTTCGAAAGCAAAATACAGGAGTATGATGTAAATAAAGAAGGCTGAGGAAAGGGTCAGCATATCTTTGAAATGAGAAGCCTTCCATGTGCTTGAGCCTGCTGCTGCCTATATCCAAAACAAGCAGTTAATCCTCTCCACTTCATGTTGTCCAACTGCTTGCAGGTACTGCATTTAGAAACCTAAAAACGTGATATTAATTCTCACTGGGGAGCCTCTTCCATTCGTCCTCATTCCTACAACAAAAAGTCTGTCACCAGCTCTCTGTGCAGTGCTTTTCCTTGGGAGCTGAGGGATGAGAATCAAATAGGCAAATATCTTTTACAGCTGTCCAGTTTAGTCACAATATGTTCTGGAAATTTGTGGAATACTTTATATTTGCCTGACAAAAATAAATTAAAGCTATGTTATCAATAACAATATTGATACTGTATTTCTTTTCCTAGTTTTGGTATTGAATACGCTGGGTCAGTTTCAAATGCAAAACAGTGTTAACAGAACAGCATAAAAAAGCTTCTGAAATTCTTCTTTTATGGTGTTAATTTCGAAACGAGCACCTGTTATGTAAACATACTGCTTTAAAGGGCACAGGACTGGGATGCAAGGTTTTTTCGTGTTTGCAAGTTTGTGGCTGTGGTTTGATACAAAATGGCTTCATTTTCTGTGCAAATTGGCTGCGGGCGGTTACTGGTACCCCCTTAGTGAGGGGGTAAACAGACGTTTACTGAGGCTCTCGGACAGGGCTTTAGCCTGAGAGCTTTTATTAGAAAACAGCTTAAGCTCGTTTGTAGTGTTACTCAACACCCATTGGCACTGATAGATGTGTTTTCCATATGCTGCTTTAACCTGCATGTAAGTGGTCACTTTTTTCCGCAGAGAATATTAGTAACATTTTTCACTTACCACTTTTTATTGCTAATATTTTTGTTTGTTTGTTTTTTCTCTTCTGTAGGTAAAGAGTAGAATATATCAAGGTAAGTTTCTCTCTACTTTTCAGTGTAGTTGCTGCTTAGGCATGTAAAAGTTTTGAAGATTTATACTGTTTCAGAGGACCAAGTATTCATCTTCACTCCCTTTCAAGGAGAATGCTCAGTCCAAGGTTACAGTGTAAGCTTGGCCAGTAGATGATACTTAGTTGAATCTGAGGTTTAAATTTTGCCTTTGAATAATGCTTTGGTCAGGAGAAACAATGCAGCTCGCACCCGTGAAATAAAGGACAAGGAAAAGCTCCACATCATTCAACTTAACTATGAACCACTGGTTCATGGGGCAGAGTTTGTTTTGGTTTTCTGACCAGCAGTGGGTCTGCTTTTGCTTGCTGTTTCTCTCAGAAAGCAGGAGCTGGTTTCTCTTAGTTTTTTTTGATTGAGGGGAGCCTGAAACTGGCTGCTGTGCAGCTACAAAGAGACACTCTAAATGTAGATCTAAATATGCAGGTATTCCTGTGGCCAGCACATCACTTTTTACAACAATTTTTCTCCAGCTTCAGGTTCATAAAATTTAAGTGTACTGAATAGAAAAAAAAAATGCTAAGTAGGGTGATTACTGGAATTCATAATTGAATAAAAAATGAAAATATGGAAGAATTTTCATCATAGGAACTCTGCCTTTTCTTCCCTCACAAACTATTTTACTTACCAGTCATTCCTCTCTAGTTTCATTGTGGTTATACTGCAGTTTCTTTCTATACAGTTAATGCAGGATTAATGAGCTGAAAAAAGTCCATCTTGGACCTCTAAGGTGATTTCTACAGTGCGGGAAGAATGCTGGTATTGGTGGTGCCGAAATTACTTACCAGCCCACCCTAAAAAACTGAGGAACATGGATTTAATTCCAGCACCCAAATATTCTTCTCTTTGATGCTGTACAGAAACTACTAAACATCAGAACAAATAGATGCCCTTCAAGCATGATACAGGCCACATTGTTGTTAAAATATTTATCTCAAATAGAGGATCTATTTTTCTCTCTTAAAGACAGTAGTAAAATTGGAAGGCCAAGCTAATGCAGGGATTGCTGCTCCTCTTAACCTGCTGAGAGCTGTCTTGAACCTTGGCAGCCACTTGCTGTGTCTCGTCTGCCCACAGTGGGAAGGGCCAGGGATGTGCTGTCCCAGGAGCCCTCGTGTGGGAGGGAGAGGAGGAGGAGCAGTTGCCATTGCACTCTGTGGGATGCAATTGGAACAACCAGTGCTCCTTGTTGTGCTGCAGGATTTGCTGTGAGCCAAATGGCGCTTGGGGCAGTCAGATCCAGACCAAGGTGGCTTAGGACTTGAGAAAGAACAACAGTTGGGTGTTTTTGAAATGATTCGCAATAAAATAATCGATGTATGTTGATGATTTTCATTGAATCCTGAGGGCTGGTTGGTGGCTTGTTTGGGGTGAGAAGTAAATGGGTGCCTAAAGGCTGCTGCTTGATCACAGCCCTTCTGAGATCTAAGCAGAGCAGCTCCTTAAGACCTACTGGTGCTGTCTCCAGCTGACAGTCTCTGTTCTGTTTCCAGTAGAGCTTTCAGAGCTTTCATCCTCCTACCTTTGCCGATGAAACATTCAGCTTCAGTAGAGCAGAAAGGTGGCTGTTATAGAGCTGAAGGTGTGGCATCTGCCTGAGTGTCTGAGCACTGGTCTGAGGCTGCCCTGAGATCCTCACTGTTGGCTCTTCCCCTGAACATACCTCAGTGTGTAGCCAGCACCTCACTCTGCTCTGAGTTCTGGGAGCAGCTTCTGTGAAGTGGATGCAGGAGCTTTGTGTCATCTTTACTTTCTTGTTTTCGATCCTAACTTTAGGTGAAAACTGGAGATGCAGAAAGGGCTGACTGCCAAGGAATTAACACTGTCCTGATTTATGCTGTAGTTATTACCTGAAAATGTTCCTTGAAGCAGTAGTAATGATAGCTGATTTTTCTCCCCAGTACATGAAGTACAGTAACTGTAAGCTTTCTTTTTCTTCGTAGTGACGGAAAAACAACTTGCTGAAAAGATTAAAAACCTTCTGCAAGAAAAAACCGAAATCTTAGAAAAGTTGTCAGAATATGATCAAAAGGTATTGTTCTACATTGTCCTTTGCTTTCTAATTTTCTGTTATTGCCTTAATGACACAGTCAATGAGACATCTAATATAATTTTACTTTCTATTCATACTGTTGACAGTTATGTTATGTTGACAATTTCCTCAGTTCTGTGTGGTTGTTTCTGTGCTTAGATAAAGGAAGCAAAGGAATCTGTGAAAGTGGCCCAAGAACAAAAAAACATTCTCTCAGATGAAACTGCAGGGCTAAAGGTGAGAGAAAGTTAACTGTCTCTGTACTGAAAGCAGAAGTACAAATAGAAATAATTTGCTTGAGGTTGGTCTTTTACACTTTTTTTTTTTTTTAAGGACACTGTCAAAGAACTGGAAGAAGCAAATCAGCAGCTAGATAACAAAGTGAAAAATCTGCACACCATGCTTGAAACAGAGAGAAAAAAGAATGAGAAGAAACAGAACAAGGTTAGAACAATCACAGTTGTGTCTTATATTGTCCTTACCTTGATGTGCCCTAAAAGCTGGTCATGACCTAATGGGTTAGATAGAGGTAGAACAAACGAGGTGAGCCACCTCAAAAAGAGAGATAAAATGAAATTTTAGGTTTATCCCAAGATCAAAGGAAATGATTTATTTAGTTTAGGGTTTTTGTGGGGTTTTGTAGGGTTGGAGTTTTTTTTTATAAGATCTTGATGGACTTGTGTGTGATTATGTGCTTTCACACACAAATGGATGTACTCAGGTCATGGGCTAGTCTAATACTTCCTAGCTGGAGCCAGGAAGTTTCTTGACAATATAAGCTGAAGGTTTCAGGTTAGTAAGAGACATTTTCTTGTACTCAGAGCAGCATTTAGTTCTACAATAAGTGTGAAGATCTCTGAGCTGCCCCTCTTTTTTCTTCTTCTTTCTAAAGCCTGATTTTTCTGTATCAACAAGCTCTTTGGCCTTGTTTTGGTCAAAGGTTGCTTCTAATGATAGCAGCACACGTTCCTCTCGTCGTGGGCTGCACAGGTGTACAGGGAACTTCCTGGCCACAGACAGGCGGAGTCAGGGCTAGAAGTTGATTTGAATGTGCTGAATGTTTCTACTCCTTCCCTTGTTAAGGCAGCGCTGTGTTGCTGCCAGCAAATGGATGCTTTAAATGGAAGTTTGTTGGTGTTTTGACTTTGCTTTTATGCTTCCAGATGACATGGGTTAAATAATTACTCAGGCTGAGGTATGTGCCAGGATAACACTAAGTCACTGCTCATCTTTTTCTTATATAGCTCTCTGAAACCCAGAAGTCCTTGGAGAAACTTCAGGAAGCTATCACTCTGCATTCTGCAGAGCTTTCAGAGGTAAAGCATTCTTTACACCCCCTCAAGAGTCACAAAAAAAGGAAAACTCATATCTATGGAATAGAAAATACTGGCTTAGCAGGTTGCAGGTTGTTTGTGCATATGTACCTTTTTCTTTCCCATTTAAACAGGTTTTTTTGTAGCTGTTGCTCCACTGTAGTTTGACTTTGTCTTCTTGTTCCTTTTTATTTCATGTGTAGGTGCAGATAGCCCTTAATGAAGCTAAACTGAGTGAAGAAAAGGTGAAATCTGAGCTTCATCATGTGCAGGAAGAGAATGCTAGACTGAAAAAGAGCAAGGAGCAGGTAAGTTATGCCTAGGCCAGGCAATCTTGTCCTTCAAACAAAATATCTGGCCTTTATTCCTGTTTTGGTTTTTTTTTTTGAGTGTAGCTTCAGCAAGTCTCTGTTTTCTTAACATGGCAGAATTCCACGTTTTCTATTACCATGATAAAATTTAAATGCTTCGTGCCTGCTTACACAGGCTGTTTGTGCAGCTGACCCACATCTCTGGTATGAAGGCTTTGCCAGTTCCACTAATGTAGCTTTTGTCAGCAAAGCCACAGAAAGTCTGTGCTGAGGTGGTAATCAAGTCATGATGGAGAGATCACCACTTGGGATCAGGGCTGAAGGAGGTAATGGTGAAGAATGGCCAGAAAGCAATTCTAAAGCAAAGATAACGAGGAGGACTTTTAGCCCTGAAATATTGGGATAGTTATTTTTGAAATATTCTAAATATCTGTTTTCATTCTTCATATGTGAAGTATGTGGCTTTTAAGGAATGAGTTTTGATTACCTCTGGTCTGCAATCACTTCCTCATATTTTGAGGTGTGTGAGCAGTTTGATGTTGGGATGTTAGCTGAGAAAATGTCAAATTTGTAAAGTCACCTAATAATAAACTGCAGAAAGATTCCCAGCATCCAGTTCTGCCGGTGGAACAGCAATGAGCCTGATAACTGAAGTTTACCCTTTATCTCTGACCCGTGGTGATAAGTTATCACCTAAGCTGACAGTAAAATAGACTTTAATTATGTACACCATGCACTAAAAATAAAGCAAGTAATCATCTTGCCTTGGTGCTTCATACAGCTGCTAAAAGAAGCTGAAGGTTGGAGTGAGAGGCATTCTGAGCTCCGTGAGCAGATTCAGCTGTATCAGAAATCTCAGAAAGACATAGAAGAGACGCTTGCCTACAAAGAAAATGAAATTGAAGTAGGTTCTCTATAACCAGCTTTCTTTCAATAATATGCATCATAAAATACTCTGTCATACTTCTCAAAGGGCAGAGCAATTGAACCTTTGATTTCTTTCCTAGGTTTTAACTAATTGCATTATGCAGCTGAAGCAGCTGGACATGGATTCAGAGGCCAAGAAGGATGACAAAGGGTGTGAGTGGAGCCCAGGAGATGATCTGGCCAACGGAGAGTTGCCAGGTACAGTGTTCCCACCTGAGGATCATGTGGTGGTGTGCTTTTGGCATGTCAGAGAGGGAACAAGAGCAATCCATGCATATAGAGCTGCCTGAGGCTGGAACCCTCAAACACAAAATATCCCTAACTGAAAGGAGGAACTGGCAACAAGGTCAATAATTGCTTTTAGATTACCTTTAAGGTAAACCATGAGTGTAATGACATGGTTGTAAAGACTCTGTATAAAGGTTAGTAATTAAGAGCATTCCAAAAGCTGAGAGTCTCAGCTTTGTTGTTCTGGTGCGTTTATTTTGGATATGAATTTTTAATGAGCTTTCTGCTTGCCTCCAGATAAATAACTAATTTAGGTAACCACATTTTTTAAATCTGAAAGACCAAAATAGATGTTTTCAAAACTATTCAGGCAGTTTTTAATTTGTGATGTTGCACATGTATTTGCTGCATCTCTGCTTTAGAAATCCTTTTTTTATTCCTTTTTAATTTTTTGTCCTTTTTTTCTACCTTATGTATATGTGGGCTGGAAATTCCCACTTCTTGATTTTTTGGGGGTTTTTTTTGACCATGTAAGGAAGGAGACCTATCCCTGATTAAAGTGTAGGGAGTGTTACTGTTAACAGTTGTCCACGGACTTGTTCATGCTTAAAAAATAGGGAAAACAAAGATATTTTTCTCTTTTAGATGTTGAGAGTGAGAAGATGAAGTCTCAGATTAAGCAGATGATGGATGTCTCCAGGGTATGTTGCACAAGTATCTAATAAATGCAGACACATTACTGCTATGCCTATGATTATAAACTCTCTGCTCCTCTTTTCAGGTCAAAACGATGTTATCCATAGTTGAAGAAGACAGAAATCTTCTGCAGTCCAAACTGAATGATGAAGTAACAGCAAGGCATGAGCTGGAAGGTAGGTTTAGCAAAATAACTGCTTAGGATGAAGTGCTGTTGGTGGCTTAAAAAGAAACAGAGCGTGTAAGTGGCCATAATGGTTCTTACTGCAACTGCTTCTCCAACAGAGAAGATAAAAACATTGGAACATGACTCCTCTTCGCTGCAGTCAACCAAAACTCAGCTGGAAAATGAATGCAAAACTCTTCAGCAGAAAGTGGAGATACTTGGTGAACTGTACCAGCAGAAGGAGATGGCACTCCAGAAGTAAGCCTTTCTTTACTCTGTCTTTTGTATCATGGGCACTGTCCAAATGCTCTTCACTCAGAAGGGTCAAAGAACTTGGAAGTCGTGGTTAGAGTAAGTGATGGCTACTGTTTCAGTACAGCTGAGGCTGGTACCCTTTCTTTACTTTTGCCACCATTCTAGAGATTCTAAAAAGACTGTCAGCTTGCACACAAAGTATTCTACTTTTAAACTCCTGGAGAGGGCAGGTGGGTGGCTTAGTGTGCAAATTCTGTGGTTGTCTGTTACATCATCCAGGAGTGACAAGGAGAACATAAGGGCCGCTAAGATTTGATTCTGTTACTCTGACTTCAGTTCAGTGAGTCTAATTCTCATAATGTAGAAACTTCAGTATTTCAGCCTTGTGAGCTGCTTACATTCTCCAAGGGCTAAATGAAGGCTGAGTTGGTGATGGCAGCTGAGAGGAATGAATTGCCAGTGGTGAGGATCTGTTGTGTGTCTGTGTTCATTCCTCATTCATTCGTTTACATACTGAAATGTCTGTAATACCATATCAGTTTTGTGGAGAAAACTGGAGAATGGGATTCAGGGACATTCTCAGCAAAATTCTGTAGGAAAGCTGAAATTGTGGTGGAGAAGCCATTGAAATTCCTAAGGTTTGAGTGTGTTGGTTGGGGGAAGCACAGGGTTGCAACTGAGGCTGTAGTGAAACTGCCTGACCTTGTAACTTCCATGGATCCTTGTGTAATAAACTTAGAATGGAGAGGTGGAGGGTAGCCCACTCTTCAGGGAAAATTTCCTTTTGACCTCTGTGAAGAATTTCTGTTCCTTCCAAAACATACAGGAGATTACACTGCCTGTTAGTACTTCTTGATTAGAATGAAGAACTTACTGAATTTTTTTTTTTCTGGAAAACTGCTTTGACTTTTAGCCAAGGAAAGCTGAACTGGCTATTAGCAATAGTTAACTTGCTACTGGTTTAATGGTTCCAATTTTGTGGGATAGCTCTTGTAAGTTAGGGACAGGCTATGGACCTCTTAAATACTTGCAGAAAAATGTCAAAAATCAAAAAAATAATGAACCATGAGGTTATAAAAAGACTGTGGAAATTGATTGTGCAGTAAATTGGTATGCAGAATACTTGGAAAAAGCTTCCCACATGGTTAATAACTATTGAACGTGTTTGTCACCTGGGCCCTCAATTTGCCCCTTCTCACCACACATTAATTTCTTCATTTCCCACGGTTAGTGTCAGTCCAGTGGATTTCCTTGTTTGTACCTTCATAAATCTCGATTGCTATCTGTGGAATTGCTAGGAAAACTAGAGAATCTGAAGGGGTGAACTCTCTGCAGCTGGTAGATGCTGACAGAACTTTCTAGTCAACTCCATGTCCGTAATTTTAAGGTTTTATACACAAAGGTTTTTGTCTGTTGGTTTCAAGAGACAGGATTTCTGTCTCTCTTTCTAAAAAATCTCTTTTCTCTCTATGATCTCACACATCATTATAGATTCTGAGATTGCTGTCATTGGCAGGGGAATACCTAGATTTTGAGTTGTAATAGGTGTAGAATGCTGGATTAAATGGTGCATTTTTTTTCCCTATGCAGAAAACTAACCCAGGAAGAGTATGAGCGTCAGGAGAAGGAGCAGAAATTGTGTGCTGCAGATGAAAAAGCCGTGCTGGCCATCGAGGAAGTGAAAGTTTACAAGTAACGTGAATTTCTGGAGAGTATGATTTTCCTTTTATTTCAACTACTGAGGAAAATTCATTCAAATATCTCTCCTTCCCCTCTTTTTCCTTTTGTACAGACAAAGGATCCAAGATATGGAAGAAGAATTGCAAAAAACAGAGAGATCTTACAAAAACCAGGTAAACTTGTTGCTTGCTGGTTATTGTGTCATCTTTTACTGCATCATTCCAGTGCTCTGTGGTGAGTTATTGGAAATACTGGTAGCTGGATAAAAACTAAATAGCTTCTTTTCTTCTCAGATTGCTATTCACGAGAAAAAGGCACATGACAACTGGGTAAGAGTGTTCTTCCTTTTCTGATGCCAACAGTTCGTATTTGATTTCACATTGGTGCTGTTAATGCAGTTGACAAAATTTTCCCTCCCAGCTCATTGCCCGCTCGGCCGAGAGAGCTCTGGCTGAAGAAAAAAGAGAAGCAGCCAACTTGAGACAGAAGTAAGTACAGAACAGACCCTCTCTATTGCTCTTTGAACGTGCTGGGAGTTGCTTGAGGGAGAAGAAGCTCAGAATGTGCAGTGCATTAAGTTACTAGTTTTAACGACTGTTAAACTGTTTTGATGGTTAAAATAACATTTCTTAGTGAAAGCTGTAACATTTTACAATGTAGTTTGCCTTGTTACATTATAATAGCTACAACTCACATGTATTGCTTGAATAATAGTAAGAGACCTTTATTTTTCAAAATCAGATTAATAGAAGTAAACCAAAAAATCATCATGCTTCAAAGACCAGTCATTGTAAAGCCAACTCCAGGCAGACCCGACCGCCAGGTCCCACCGCGACGAGGTAAATGCTGCCGGTTCTCCCAAAACTTTGGTCTTGGAGTCGGTACACCATAAAAATATAGAGCTGTGCTAAATTGTAGAAAAGTAAATCAAGTGGTTTTAATTCTTTGGCACAGGGCCCTTAAGCAGAGATGGCTCTTCTGGCCCATCACCTGTGAGTGGAGGAAATCCATCCCCCACACAGATGATTGATGTCCCTGCCCGGCCCCTCTCTGCTCCTCGAAGGGACGGCACAAGGGGTGAATTTGGTAAGCAGTGAGCTCCCCTTTTTTGACAACTCTCTTGCTACAAACCCAGGAACACTAAGGTCAGATCTTGGTTCTAGGAATGGTGTTGATATTGATAACTGCTTTATTAATACACAAATGAGTGGTTGGTGGTAGGGGTTTTTTTAATAGAAATAGCTCAGGCACCTGTTATTTAGGATCTCTGGGGTTCTTGTTTCCCTTGAGGTACAATGGTGGATGGCCCCCCTGCCCCACGAAGACCACCAGAGCTACCTGGAAGGATGTCTGTTCCTGGTAAGTTATGTGGTCTGCAACGTACTCAGTACTCTTTCCCTTCAAAAAGGCAGTTTTAAACCCACCTTCCTTACCCTACACATGGTAGGACACTTATTTATTCATGGCTCTCTTTTTAGATATCGGGCCTGCCGTGGCATCCCTGATCAGCAGTGAGCCAAGAACTTCCTCCCCTTCCACAGCAATGGATGGAGTGGTGAGTTGAGAACATCAGGAAGCCTTTCTAATACATGAGTCACTGTACTCCCTGCTGCTTCTTTAACTGTATCATGTTCTGTCTTGTCTATATCCTGTCAATATCCCTATTTGCTGTCCCAAAAAACCCCAAAAGCAACCCTCTCCCAAAGAGTCTGAAGTCCCCCGTGTAACTACAGATTCACCTTCCTCCATGGAACCAGCTGCAGTGAGTATTCCGAGGCTGGACATGGTGATGCTGCTTTGATGGAGAGGAGTAACAGGCTTGGTGTTCTGAACTGCTGAATAACAACTGCTCTGTGGAACTAACCAAGGGCTCGTGCCTCTGTCTCAAAGGGCTTCTCTAACGATGAGCAGTTGTGCTCTGGCTTTTGTGGGATTGAGGAAATGAGATGCTTCTTGTTACGGACTGTGGGCAAACACTTCGGAGTGACTACAACAATAATCCTGAGCAGCTGGCTTACTTGTGGTGTTTAAGCACAATTCCATGTGTAATTCAAAGTTCCAGGTCCTGTACCAAAGGGCTGTCCACCAAGGACACCTCAACAGGGATTGAAGTTTTCTTTAGTACAGCTTCATCTAAGCGAACTTGTCTCACTAACTGCTCACTCCTGGGTAGTGCCAGCAGTGTTCTGGGAGAAGGGATGATGATAGTGCAGTAGCTGTCCCTGTTTTCTGCCTGGTTAATGTGGTTTGGGGTGTGTTGGGGTTACTGTTCTTTCTTTCCCCCCCTCCCTGTTGTACCTGTTTGCCTCTGGGTGAGCGGTCAGGTTGTTCAGCTGTGTCGGTGCTTGTCTGCTGCAATAACTCACTGAAGTGTAACCTCACCTTGCCCAGGGTAACGCCGGTGCCAAAGGCCCCTCTCCTTTCCCTGGGACACCTCTGCTGAGCTCCCCAGTGATGGGGCCTCCGCTGCCACCACCCGTTCGCTACGGACCGCCACCACCTCCTCTGCGGGGGCACTTCGGGCCACGGCCTCTCCCTGGGCCCCCAGGTACGGCCGCGGTGTCCTGTGCTGACACTTCACTTCTTGGAGTCTGACTGCAGAACCCAGATCTGCTTTTCCTTAGCACACAGCTTCCTCAGGCTTCATGGGCTTTAGCTGCCTCAGTAAGCTTGGATTGGGTGGGTTTTTTCAAGCCTCCTTCGTGCCAAGGTATTTTTCCTTGTTTACTCTAAAATGCAAACCAGCAGCCAAAAGTGCCTAGAATATAATTCATGGGCTTTGAAGTCCTGCATGTGACAGTGATCCACTCCAGAGCTGCTCCAGAAAATTACAAACTGAGGAACCAATCAGGAGCTTCTCTGTTTAAGTTAAAGCAAGATTTTATTTAACTCCATGATTTCCTTTCCTTCCAGGTTGCGGTCCTCCCTTGCCACCTCCAGCTGGAAGAGATTTCTTACCTAGTCCACGTCTAGGAATGAGAGATTTGCCTCCTGGCCCACTCCCACCTCCCCCTGATCCCAGAGGCTACGCACGTGGGCACCCTCCCTTCCGCCCCCTCGGCCCTCCTGGCCCCAGGGATTATCCTCCAGGCCCTCGGCTACCCCCGCAGGCTTCCAGGGACTATGCTCCTCCTCCCAACAGAGACTTGCCTCCGCCGGCACCCAGGGACTGAGGGCAGCCGGCCCCAAGGACTACGCACAGCCCCGGCGCAGGATCCCTGCCTGCAGCGCCCGGCTGCCCCCACGGATCCGGCTCTCGGGTGCTTCCTGTGGGCACAGCTCTAGGAAATGGCTCTTGGTTTGAAGATATTGGTCTCATTTCAGTATATCTCAGCTTTTGCAGGATTAATTTTTATCCAGTTGCTACAGACATGTGCATTTATGATCACAAACTCATCCATCCACTTGGGCTGCAAGAACCTTTCTGTGATGGACTTGAACCTACTCTAAAAGTGCAATAGGAAGGAAGTACCTGTGTGGAGAGTTTTAATTCAATGTAGCCTTTGTAACCAGTTGGCGAATGAACTAATTTCGTTAAAAATGTAAATCAAATCATTTCCTGTGGAAATAATTTTTTTAAGTAAAATGCTATCCAACCTGCCTTCTCCATCACATCATTGAGCTGCAGTTACTGTAGGCCAGGGGTTTACATGAGGACTCTGAGGTTCTGGGGTTTTTTAAAAAAGATGTCTGGTCAGAGATCAGAAGCACAAATGACACTGTATTCAAAGGAAAGTTATAATAAAAAGCAAAATTCCTTTTGCTAAACCCCCAAGGCTTTGTTTCAGTGCCATTTTTTGTTCAGAAAGAACATTGGTTCAGTAATGTGACAGAGAATGCTACAGTTCTGAGTACAAGGATTGGATCCAGGCCAAATTAATGCTGCTGCAGGGTAATGACCATGTAACCCTCACGCTGATCTACTCTGACACAATATGGACTTGCTTCGTGTAATGAGGACCATGGAGGATACAGCTTCCAGAGCAGAAAACCTTGATGAAGTTGTGGAGGTGACCTGTGTTTCCACAGTGCCTCTCCACTAGAGAAACTTAAAGCTTCCCTAATTGCTTTCTCCTTTCAAGAGCACCTCACAGCCTCAAGCTAAGTTTGAGAGCTGAGTTTTCATCTTCCTCAGGGTTAAGAGCAATTGAGCTTCTTTAACAGGAAGGCTGGATTTGGAGAGCCTTTTTTCTTGCATCAGAAAAGAAAGCTACTTTCTGTAAAGCAGAGTGGGGCTACATAAACCATGTAAACCTCTAGTGCAGCTACCACCGCTGAGTAACTTTAAAAACACACCCTACAGTTGCAGTTCAAGTGTTAGTGCAAGTATTTGGAACAGCAGGCCTTTGACTGTCTCAGTGAGTAAGGTTTCTCGTAAGTGCAATGTATAAAAGGCAGCCTGAGGGAGGACAAAAAAAGGAAAACAATGCGGAATAATAAAAAACCCTACTGGGAGGCCATTACAGCTTTACTGCCAGAGTACAAGCAGCCATTAAAGTTGCCATCTAGGTGTTACATTCTTACAGTACAAGTGTAAAGCTTTAGATTTCAGATGAAAGACAAGCTGGAACATCACTGAAGCATAAAACAATCCTGAAGCCTGGGGTGTGTGCAGCAGTAGTCCTGGCAGTGAGATGGTTCACAGAAAAAAGGCAAGGGATAGAAGCAACTTTAAAAATGGTATTTCACACTCAACAGACATTAATTCACAATCAGTTAAATACAAAGCTCTACTTGTGTATTTAACAAAAATACTTCAAAGTTGACATTTCATATAACTGGCATTAATACAGACATCTACAAGCTGGGGAAGGGTCCAGGTAAGCAGCAGAAATGATGGGTTTGTACTTCAAGGAACAGTATTTCAGTTTGCAGGGTGGCTGATGACACACACATTGATCAACATCCATGAGTGAAAGTCAAGTTCTCCAAGTTCAGGATCTCTCCTTTCCCATAAAAGCCTTTGTGATGCTCAGTGTCTCCCTCCCTTGCCCATCCCAGCTAACAGTAACAAAAGTTGGATGGAATCTCCCTCTGGATGCACCAGGAGTCACCTTGGATACGCCCACCCAAGTGCAGTGCTTACCCTGGATGGCAGAGCTGGACTGAGCTCCAGAACCAGCCCTTCCACTTTTCAGGGCCATTCAGTACCTGCAATTCCTTGGTCAGAACAAGTTCTGAGCCAGCCAGGCACCACAGACAGGTAAATGGGCCAAGCTCAGATTTATTTGCAACCACAGACTTTTGCTTTGCTCTGTCCTTTTGCAGAGTTCCGAGGACGATTTGTATTTGGTTTTTATCAGTGTAGGTATCCTGCTTTAGTCTGGTGTCCAGAGTGCTGCATTCAGAGGTGTTTCCATACCTCACAAGGACATCTTGATAGTCACCCATCAGCTTTAGAACCAGTGGGGTTTTGTAAAGACCCATAAACAGGACAATTCACCTGCCCTTTTTCCCCTCCAACCAGCAGTGGAATTTGAGAAAATGTTGCTGACTTTTGTTGTAACGCCTAAATAATGTCATCCCTAGTTATAGCAAAGAAAGGCAAGAAGATTAGGACATTCAAAACCAGCTTTTTATCCTAATCAATATGGTAAAGCCAAAAATGCTGAACAGCTGAGTGGAGAAAGACAAACAGCACGAGGAAAAGTAACATCCCTTCCCTTAACACATGATGTAACATCTTGGGGTGAGGTGACAGAAAAGAGGAATGGATGATACACCTGCATCCAGGCTGTTTAAAATAATTGACACGATTTTGGGAGCTGGGTCTTTAGTTAGCATAGCAGAGTATTCAGGCACTAGTTAGATATGCAAGAAGTTTATCAAACCATAAAGTATTGTATTAAATATCCACGCAAATATATGAAAGATTTGACTGGGTTCTTCTTCTGTCCCTTTTTCAGGTCAAAAGGTGAATGCAAGTGTGTCATAATAAGCCAATGTCCTGCAGCTTATTACACACCAAATCAAAAATATAGAAAATAAATGATAATCCTATCTACTTACATAAAAAGGTTATTTTTTGAGTAAGTTTCCAGACTTGCACAAAATATGCAGAAAACTGCATACAATCAGTTTCCATAAGAACAGCAGTTTCATGTAAAAGGTGGGTCAGCCTGCTAGCCAGACCTACTTTATACAAAGCTCTGGAAAATTGACTCTTCAACACTGAGGGCCTGTCCTGCTGTCACTGAAATGGCAAAATGCCCACTGCCACCAGGACAAAGCCCTGGAGAAGGCCTCTCTATCCCCCACCCACCTTTGCAAACCACTCTGTGACAAGATACAGGAAATAATAGCTCTAGTAGGGAGTAACAGTGATTGCAAGAATTGTAACATGTATTCGAAACTCAGGCAAGGCTGTTAAATCATAGTTCAGTGTTCTCATCTGCAGTTGTCCTCCTCCTGACCCGCCCACAGGGACTCGTGGCCACCCACCTGACCCGCCATCCTCCTCTCCCTCACTTCAAAGCACTTGCAGTACCTCAAGCTCCTTCCCAGCCCACCTCGTCCTTCTCCCAGTCTTCTGTCACCTTGCCCACTCCAGAGGACTCTGAAATGCAGATGAGAGGAACTACAATAGCACAGCAGTGTAAACAGTTAGTAGGCCTGCCACATCTTTATTGCTGCAGGTTTGGCAAAGGGGCACTCTCCCACCTCGGGGGGAGCTCGAGGCAAAAGGAGAATAACGGTTAAAGATAAAAAGTGATGAACAGCAAACATAGGAAAAGCAGTCAACCTATATCAGGGCTCTTGGAAAAGCCTGTAGCTAGAAATTACTGAAAAAAATCTTGCACTTGCATGGTGGGCTTGTCCCTGCCCCTGAAGTAGTGCTGTGCAGTGGGTGATGGTCCCGTGTGACCTACTGGCATGAACAGAGTCGTCTTCCCGCCCCTCGGAGCCTAAGGCTACTACACAGCTACCAGGACTTGTGGTGCAGTTCACAGAGGTCTCACAACTGGGGTCATTCCTTGTGCAATGTTTGATGGAGGTGAAGGTAAAGTGGTTTCTTGGTCAACAGTTGCAATTTCTTCCTTTTAAAGTCAGTGGGTTTTTTGTACCTGTAACCACAAGAAAGTGCATTAATCCAAGCGCTAATGGCTGTGCAGGAAGATGAAAGCAAACTAGAAAGCTCATCCTGTACAGATCTTATTACCCTCATCTTTTAAATACGTCTGACAAGGCTTGCTGGAAGCAACAATAATGAGTAGGTTTACAGGAAGAAACGGTATTTTCTCTGGATGATTATTTTTACAGAAGAAAAAGTTCAGTATGTAAATGAATGTAATATTTTTGTGAGGAGATTCCCAACATAATACTCTGGATTGTAGGAGAGACCCAGTATCAGTTACTCAGTACTTCAGAAGTACTCCAGCTAGCACAGACTAAGACTACTTCCAAGAACTGCAAGATTCACCCTCTTCTTGAATAAAAAAACAAAACCCCAATCCCCAAACCCCTCCCCTCAGACCTTCAGCCACTCAGCAAGGGGAGGATGCACGCCACGACCACTCAATACTGCTTTGAAATGTTCATAAACTTAATGGAAAATCAGTATCTCATGCCTCAAATCAGATTTCCTTTACAGGAGTTCTGTACCAAAAGACTGAGTTGATTATTTTTTTAACTATATCAGGTCTGACACTCAGGCTAAGCTCCAAATTAAAATCTCCCCTACAGACGTCATTAAATTCATACAAAATTAAATTACAAACATCAGCATTTTATTTGGAAACTCATCTAGTTTCTGAGAAGAGTCTCTAACCATCTTACTTGCCTAAAAGCATTTTATCTTCCCCTTTTTATTAAAAATAAAATATCCCTTATGGAAGTCAATCTAATGAGTTCAAGAAAGCTTCCTTAATGCAACAAGCCACACATTGTAACTGAAGGCTGGTTCATTTCCTCTGTCATGGTCATCCATAATTGTGAGTCACTTACAGTTCTATAACAATTGCCCCAGGTTTAATTTCATCCATCTCCATGAAAGCAAAGCACTTGGTGCTAGTAAACTTTTTCTTAGGCTTGTAGTGTTTGAATTCAAAGAAAATAGCTGCACCTAGAGGGAAAAATGGTTGAATAGGAAAGTTAGCAATTATGGCTAAGAGTTATCTGAAAACTTACCTGCCATTAAGTTGCTCGACTTAAATCAAAGGGAATTATCTCCAACACTTCTGTTATTTACTCAAAAGCTACACCGTGTTCTTACAATGCTCATCACACTCTCAACAGCTTAAACTCTTCACTCCATTGCTCACCCCCAGGTGCTGGTGATAAAGCAGCTCAATACCTGTGTAGCAGAGCACACTGCTCTGTTTTTATCTCTTTTCATTTCTCCCTTGCCTGTGAGCCATCCCAATGTCCAATTTGAAAGGGACAGAATGCAAAGGTCTATTTTTATCCTTGTCTGGATCTTGAGCACTGCAGCAGCAGCTCAGGAGCAGCCCAGTGTCTGTGCTCCCAAAGCTCCTGGGCCCTGTTTCGGGTCTCTGGTACCACATACCTTTTGTTAGTCTTTCAATGTGTTTCTGAATCTCAATGTCCACATTAAAATGGACATATGTGTCCTCCTTCCTCAAAGCCACAGGAGTATCTTGCACAGGAGTCAGGTCTATCCCATTCAAATCTGCAGGACAGAAACAGCATGAGAATGGCAGAAGCTTCTCAGACTTTAAGGTTCAGCTTTAAGAGATTTATGAGTCTCTCCTAATCTTGCCACAAAATGTTCATGCACACCTAGATGTTTCCATAAAATCGAAAAAAAGGGCAATCATACCCCTTCACAGTCAATTTTCTCTTTGATTACAACATGAAAGCAGCTAAAGTTCTGGCAATATTTCAGATTAAAAATTGGAATTATCTCTCTTTTTAAGAGTGCATTTCTTTCTGCTGTCAGCAAAAGATTCCCTTCCCTGTGCACACAGGACTCCAGCAGAGCTCCAGCCCAAGTGGGATACACACCAAAGGCTGCCACCCTCCACAGGACCTGCAGGGCACAGCTGACACATCCTGTGTATGCCCTGCTTTGTCCCTAGACACAAGCACTATTCCTCTTGGGTTTTCCACAGAGGCATTGCAGGGCCATGGGATGGACTCCAGCTCTCAGCACCAGCCCCTGGTTGTGCTGCTCTGGCACAGCCAATATTGTTTCTCACTAAGCCTCTGCTGCTTCCAGGGGTACATTTGTCCTCTTACTGTCTTTCCTCTCATTCCTGATCCCCTTCCCTCTGGCAGAGGAAGTTGCTAACAATGTGCACAAGATTACAGGTATGGAGTGCACACGTTGTGCTTGGAGCACAGGCTGAGGCCCTGGAGCACCAGTGGTTCCCTTCATCCAGGGCATGGGCTGGGATTGCCAGGGCTGCATCGGGAACAAACCTCTCTCCAAACTTGCAGAAAAGCAGCTTGGTTTAGAACCAAGGAAATCAGCTACTAAGTGTCTTTAGACTCCTAGCAGTGACCAAATGAGTCTTCAGAGTTACTTTTCCTGACCAAAACCCTTGAGAAATAGAAGTATTAAAAGACACCATTAGCAGACTCAGCCATACCCTGCCCACACACACACTTCTTGATCCTATTTTCTACCTCATTACTTGATAGCCACCATTTATAGGTAAATGAGTTTGGAAACAGGGAGCCTCGTGTTAACAGAGTAAACATAAGAGTTGTTGGGAAAGCAAGCCCAGCAACACAGAGTCTCCCGTAGCTCCAGAAGGGAAATGAGAGCTACAGCAGCAGTTTTAGCAATGTGCACTGAGACAAACACTTCAGTGGCAAGGAACAAGGAATGTTTGCTTTAAAAGCCCTGATAAGTATTCAAGGGACATTTGATAACTATGATCCTTCCCCCTTGCCAGAGGACGTGTCTGGTGGAGGAAGCACTGATCGCACATCTAACAAGTGTTTCATCCCTACATTTAGTATCCAATAGCACACCTCAAGAGGATACATACAAGGTCATTATCACAACTGGTAATAACAAGAGGATATTGGCTCAGCTACAGATTTTTACATGATAAACAAAAAAAATCATCTGCGTACAAAGATTGTAAAGAGAAGCTGAAATAAAGCAGAACAAGGCAAGGGTAGCACAGCTTTGGCTACAGGAGCTTCCTGCTAAGAAATGCAAAATGGGGGACAGATTCACACTAGAAAGAGTGTGAATACCAAAAAAATCTCAGCCTCAAAAGACACCAACTCTGTTACCATCTGAAAGAGAGAAATCCTAATGTTGCCTATCCTGGACTGACAGAGAGAGAGGTTCTTCCAGATTTACGGACGCTCTCAGCCCACCAGGCTTTGGTTGAAGCATTTCACTAGCCAGGCTAGCATATTTTTTATTTCACTTGCAAGCTTTGCTTCCCAGCTTCATACCCATTCCTCTAAACCTCAAGCCCTGGTAAAATTATATTTGTATTACTACAAAATTAGTTTAATGAGAGGGCAAGAATGGAGTCAGTGGTCTGTGGTTCCCCAACTTCAGAAAGCCCAGAGACCAGTATGTGTGGGGCGTACACACAGTCCAAGCAGATCTGTACTTAGGAGTCAGCTGCAGAAGTCACGGTGGAGAAGCAGGGCAAAGTCACTCAGCTCTCAGCACGGACAGGGCACACCTGAGTGCACAGAGAGACTCTTATCCTGCAGAGATTCACCTCCCAGTAGCTCTCAAATACAGAATTTTTCCACCCTTGATTAAAGCAGAAGCCCTAAATCCACAACAGAAGTACCAACGAACGTTTTTCCCGGCAGGCTGAAAAATCAATAGAGCTTTCAGAAAATGCACTCTCTCCAAAGCAGCACTGAGGAGGCAGAACAGAAATCATTACCCTTTACACTGACTGTGATGTAAGGATCAATGCACTGCCCAGCATCTTTCAGACCAATTTTCTCTATGTTGATGGTGAGTAACGTCATCCCGGGTTCAGATGGCAATCTGGGCAATAAAGTACCTGGAAAGAGTGAAGCAGATTATTATTAACCCTTGGTGTCATCTCACAGCAGAGGCTTCACTTGTCCCATCTTCTCTCATGGAAGATGCTATTCTTAAGGGGTTCAAACTCCAAAGATTCATATCCCAGTAGTACACAGCACCATGGGAATGTCTGTGCACAGACATAAAACATCATTTGACAAATTTCAAAGCCCCTCACAAAAAACCCAGGACTGCCTCAAGTCAAATCAAGTGATAAAAACTAATGCCATAAGAATAGAGGGGAGCATTGTTGCAAGTGTTATTTCTTGCTGTCATACAGAATAACCCATTCATGGAACTCACTTGATATCATTTTTGAGGATTAAATTTGGGAGGCTGGATTCAATCTGCAGTTGCAGGAGGTTCAGACACTTGATTAGGAGTCCCACCCCACTGAACATGACTTGGCTTCACGCTGAACATTTAGACTGGGAGATTAAGGAGGAAAATGGCATCGTTGCAAATCCCACAGCACATAAGGAAACGAGAAAATTGATTCTTAAGTAAGTTCTACTGGCCTCTACTTAAAGGGGGAAAAAAAATTAAGTGCATCCCCCAAGTTCCCTTCTGCTCTGTGTCAAGAACATTTAGCATCAAAACTTGGTGGTCAGTATAAATGAATCCTCACAGTGCTGAGGAAGACAGTGCAGCTGGCAAGAAATCCAGAGTGTTCAAACTCACTAAAAGTCATGATGTTCTGTCATCAAACATGGGAGTAGGTTACTTCATGCTGAATTTAGCAAAAACTGGCGCACACTTCAAGCCCTTCTCCCCTATTGGATGAACAAGCACCAGGACAGAAAATGTCCAGCTTCATGAGCAAGTTTGATTTAAAGTTTTGGTTTTCTAATGAAAAAAATAAGTTATCCTAAGGCTTGAGATCTAAACACCGTAATAATTTCCTTTGACAAATCCAATATGGGTTTTTTCTTGACACTATTTTTTCCTCTCTTCTGCTTGAGGAGCTGGGAAACCACAAAGATTTTGTCCTATGAGAGACTGGCTTTGCAAGAGGGGCCCTTGCATTCTGCTCCGAGAACTACAGGCACAGCCTCAGCAAGTTTTCGTGAGCATTCCCACACCCAATCCTCCTCTCAGGATCACGTGCAAGACTTGAATTCCCATCTCTGATGCTGTGTGTTTCTGTATTTCTTGTCCTGAGGTGACTGATGGCCTCCAAAGCACCATGTCTGCAGACACCTCCCAACACAGCACAGCAGACTCCAGCCCAGTGTTCTGAGCATGGGACAGGCTTCTGACTACAGTGGGAGAAATGGTAGAGAGCAAACTTAGTAGAGACCCCTCATTTCTGCAAAGCTGCACATGCTCTAGTTAATCTTGCTGTCTTTCCTGAAGAGATGTTCCAAGATAGAGTTCTTATTCCAATCTAGGTGAAGGCAGAAGCAAGCCTGTATTCTCTTTGGCACAAAACTTTGCTCCACCACCTCTCAGTTGTCTCCTAAAAGCAGCATGGGCCTCAAGAGCCAGGACCAAATGTAGCCTTCAGCTTTCCTGTGCATCACTCCAAGGGACAAAGCGATATGATACTTGACAGAAAAATCACCTGAAAGATGCCTCTGCCTGATGTTTATTATAAAAACAGTGGCTTAAGAGAAATTATTCTGTTCTTGAAGAATGCTTTCCAGAATGTGTGAAATTGCAGAGTTGCAATGGACAGAAGAGTCAAGCTCACTTCCAGGAGACAAGAGAACAGTAGGACAGAGAGTGTCCAAGGAACACTGTTTCCTTCCTGCCCCAGCAGGAGGAACAGCCAAGCCAGCAGTGGACTAGACCAGCTGACCGTAGCCTGTCTCACATGAGCCCCAGCCCCAGGCAGGGCTGTGCTGGAGCCTCTGCAGCCACTTCACACAGCAGCCACAGTAGGTGACAGTGCCCTGTGTGTGGTACAGCCTTCCTGGGCTGGGCACCGCGCCCCCGTCTGCCACCACGGCCTGGGCCCTGAGCAGGCTCACACTGAGGCCTTTCAGGAGAAAGCTGCAGCCATGCCAGACACAACCACAGGGCATCTCTGCCAGAGGGGCATGGGAGCATCTGCAACGAAGGAAGTGTCCTCCTCCAAGTGGGTTTCAGAGACAGACAGTGAGCCAGCCCAGCAGCCCACTGCCACCAAGACACAGGCATTCAGGCTCTCCCCTCCCAAATCCCAGTTCAGAGAAAGGGGAAAAAAGTGACAAGTCTGCTGGGCTCACAAAGCAAAATGGATCACAGAAGAGCACAGCACTGGAATAAAATCATATATAACCAGGAGAAAGGCAGGAAACCTTTGCTGTTAGAGGCAGCGAGCCATTGGTCAGTTCAGCTCCACACAGTGCAGAAGTCTAACTATACAAACACTCTTTGTGTAAGATTTCCCATAAAATGTGTATTCCAGTAAATAAAATCCAGCCACACCTACCCTTGGCTATACCACAACGCAGAACCTCTTCATTAGTACAGCAGGACTTCTAGAGAGCTGTTTGAATCAACAAACATGACCTTCCCTTTTCCCCGTACCGAAGGCAAATGAAGACCAACAGATAGGTGCCCAGTGCTGTGATTGTTACCAAAAATTGTGTTGTGAGGATTGGCACTAAGAGCTGCATGAAGACCACCACAGCTACATGAACATGAGCACAGAAATTACTGTACATACTAAAAGGTTCTCATACCTTTGTTGGCTCCTGGGTTAGATGAATGGGGCAATGTGATAACGATGAAGCCATGCATGGAGAAGACAAGACCATGGTCAGTTAGACAGTACAGTCACACACTATGGATTAAAGGCACATCAAAGCAACAAGTGCTACACAACTCGGTCAATTCAATAGGGAAAGTTCACCTTACTCATAAGGCTCACCCCAGGGCTGCAAACTGCTTTTGTTTGAGCCTCATCACCCAGGGAAGAGCAACAGACCAACCTCCAGTCCCATAAGAAACACCACAGTATTTATATCCAGTGGGGAAACAAGTAGTACAAAACCACCTTAGGGGTTTAGATTATTGTAATTATAGGGACGTTTACCTTAATGTGAAAAAAGTAGTTCAGAAAAGTCACATATGCAGTCTATTAAACAGATGGCAATGTAAAACAGCAGTCACAAGTTGCTCTCACCTCCTCTTAAAAGCATGATCTTACTGAGGAGTATTTCTGTAAGAAAGTACATGCCCCAAGCCTCTCCTCTTTCCAACTTGGCCACTCTCCTTCTTTGAAAATGACTTAACTGTAGACTCAGCCTGCTTATCACCTACTTACACTCTTTCTTAAGCCCATACACAGCTTCTACGTCCACTACATGCACACAGCTCTGATGGGTTGCAGAGCTAACTGCTGGCACTGTGGCAATGGTCACAGCCTTATTGATCCACCACCACACCAACAGCTACTCAAGGTCTCTGTGCCCCACTTGGGACAGACAGAAGGCATCTCCATAAATGGATTTATCACGGTGCATAACAAGGATCAAGACAGCAAATGTCAGCAGTCAAATATCACCAAATATTATGGCCTGTTTGGGAGCTTGGCATAAACAGGTGTAGACTGTGCATGTCCACATCAGTACAGCCTGCAGGGACCACATTCAGCACTGAGCTTGGCATCATATCTGAATATCATCTGTTTTCTCCAGGCATAAGTAATGCAACACCCCAGCTCTTCTGACCATAATTCCAGCACTGGTTTCCTTACTTGTTATCTCATTCCTGAAATACAGTTTGCTACCTGGCTCTGAAACTAGAAATTTGTTTTTATGCAAAGAAATTACAGCAGGAATCTAAAGAACTTCTGTTGGAACATCTAAATTGTCAAAACCTGAAGCTACAGGAAGACCCTCTCTAGAATCTGTAGGTATATCCAGTTCTACAAGTGCTTTCACATGGACAAGGATTTAAGCCATGAAAATCAAAACCCCCTCTTTGTCCTCTCAGACCCTGGCTTCACTCTAACCCACTGTCTCACCAAAAAACACCACACAAAAACACCACACAAAAATAATCAGCAACAACTTATCACATCTCTAGGAGGATGTGCTGCTCCACACTGCCACAATTTACATTTGAACACATTTGAAACACTTCATGTAGTTAAGAAAGTGCATGGGATGATAATACTGAGTTTGAGTCAGGAATAAAGGCTAATTATTTAAGGTAGATGGTACCACCCTCACAGCTTTTTCATACAACTGTTTCACAGTAAGAGGAAACAAATCACTGGCCACCCTTGTAGTTCTCCAATACAGCATTAGAGTTTGTTTACATGAGCCTGTAGCTCCTCACCCAAACTTTTCAAATCACAGGTGGAAAAAGAGGCTTCTCAGAGACAGAACTCAGAGATGCTACAGAGGCTGCCATGGCAAGACTAGTGCCCCTACCTGGAACTCTAAGAGGAAAAGAGTCTGGAGACCCTGCTCCAGCTCCTCCTTCCTCATCATCCTCCTCAAACTCCAAGTGTTCCTCTTCTCCAGGTGCTAAAATCTTCCTGTAAAACACAAAAAAGAAGAAGGAGACCAACACTCGCTCATCATCTGGCTGTCAATTCACAAGCCAGCATCTGAGTATAGAGCAGAGACAACACTCTTTAATGTCCTTTCATACTTCTTAACTTCTACTGAACAGACTTTGACAGGGATTGCAGGAGCTCAGACCAATAGAAAGCACAGAGCCTAAAACCAGGAGACAATACTGGAAATTTCAGAGAGATATAGGGATGTACCAAGTACTGATTTTACCAAAAGCATGGTCTTGATTTTTAGTGGTACCTAGACAAACAGAATGCAAAAGTTCTTTTATTAACCAGTTTACACAAAGCAGTCTGGCAAGCAGAGAGCTCTCGAAATGTGTTTCAGGTGCACATTCAGGTCCAGGCCATACTCTCTTTCAGGTACATATCTGTACATGAAGTGATGTACAAGAAGTTCTCTCTTACCTGAGTGGGACAGGCTGAACATCAAAGGGGAACTCCTTATTGTAAGTGAGGATATTCTTTAAGACTGCAGAGAAAGGAAAAAATAAAAATCCATACTCGTAAACCAACATTAATTCTACTACTTTGCACAGCTATGCCCATTCTCACAGCATCTTCACACAAAAATAATTAAATTTCGAAAATAATCAGATCAGACAAAAAACACCCCTCTTCTCCCATATTTTAAAAACCAGCACAGCCATGATCAAAGCTATCACTATAACATTCAGACAGGTTGAACTGCAACTGCAGTACAGGATCACTACCACACACACACAGGGAGGATAAATGTGGCAACAAGCAGCATCTTCGTGAGAAAAAGCTACAGCCCCCGCGGTGAGAGTGGCAATCTTTGGTGGCTGTTGAGAGCAGGGTGGTGGTATTACCGGCATCAGCTCCAAGCAGACTGAAATCTCCAGAGCTCACACACTTCAGCACATGTGGGTGCACACTCAGGCAGCCACCATGGGAGACCAAGCGTGCTGCTAACACAAAGCTTTGGTGAGATTTTCTACTTCTTCAGCTGTGTGTTTTGAGGGTTTTGTTTGGTGGTGGTGGAGGCTTTGTTTGTTTGTCTTTTCTTTTTATCTGCCCTCAGATTTCTGTGCAGATTGGTGAAATTCAGGAGGGATAAAGTGCAATACCTGGGCACCAAGCCCCAAAGACATCGCCTATACCTTCAGCATTCCATGGAGAATGGCTTTGCCTTTTATATTGGAAACTTACTCACATTTTAGTAATCCCAACTTTAGCTGCCATTTCCAAACGTATCTACCAGTGAAAAAGAAACTTCCAAGAACATGTGAGAAAAATAAGCATTTGATGATGGCTAAAGGGCCTAGAAATTTACAAGAGAACACCTGCAGGGAGAGGCACTTTCCTGCCAGACAATGAGTATCCCAGACTGGTAGGGAGAACAGAGAAAAAAATATCCCGAGTCCCCTAACAGAGCTTCACTTTGCAATAAGAGCTCTCAGAGCACAGGAATCCTCCCCTTAGGACTACTGAATGAGAACAAAACTCTTTTCAAACAACGTTCAGATTACACAAATACCAAGAGGTACTTAAATACCAGTTATGCTTAAGGAGCCATTGCCAGGCCCCTCTGCCTGAGCACACTACAGCTCAGCCAGTGCAGGACAGCTTCCCTGTCTGCCTTGCCATTCCCATCACCTAGCCTGGGCTCCTGCATTAGCTTACCAGACACCATCTGAATGCTCTAAGAATAAAGTATCCCTCTGGGAAAATATAAAGAGACCAAAAAGTCTTTCCAGTCTTTACTCATACTGGTTTTTTTCTGATTTCTGTGCTACGACATGAGAGGTCAAGCACTGCCTGATCCCAGCCAGACACAATACATAAATAAAGAGAAAGGTTTAAAGTGGCTTCAGTCAGAGCTGTGATGAGAGACAAAACTGATGCCTTGTCTCTCTCTCCAAAGACTTCTGCTCTGAGGCACCAATAATGCTGATCTCAACATGAATCTTAAGAATCACAGCCACTTCCCACCAGAAAAGGAGCTGATCAACAGCAGTCACCTTCCAGTGCTGCTGAGGTTCAGGAAAAGAAGGGGATTTTTCTCACTCTGAGAATTCCCCAGCTCTCAGAGAGCTACATCCCATCAGGAACAGAAAGTGAAACTACCCCAGGAAAAAAACCTCAGTGAAGTGAGATCTCTTACAGATCACAGGCACATTATGCAGAAGAGACTGGAGTCACAGTGGCTCACCTCCCACTTTCCAAAGGTTGGTAACTGCTAGACTCCTCTTCTAGTAACCAGGTCCTCTTACGAGCAGCCCCTGAAATAACCCTCCTAGTAATTCACTTCAGGCATCACTAGAGGGCCCATATGCAAGAGGCAAACAGTTCTACAGCACCTAAAATCCTGCTGCTGCTGCCTGAGGCTGAGCACCCTTGTCCTGCCAGGAACAAATGTGCTGCTGAATGTTCAGCTCAGAAGCAGAACTTCTTTTGCTGCACAAAGCTGTGGCACAAGTTTCAAAAAAGCTTTCAGTTCTTGTCTCATCACCAATGGCAAATAATTTTGCCAAGTTGTAACACAGGAATTTAAGTTCTCCTTTAAAGATCAACACGGTAAGCAGCAGCTCCACCACAATCTGCCTCGTGAAATACTTATTCAAAGCCACTAAGAAAAAGCTAAGCAATAAAACTTTGAGGAAAAGGAAAATCCTCTTTGCATCTACCACAAGTGTGAGTTTCAGTTGATTCAAATAAAAATACCAGATCACAGGGGAAAAAAATTAGGTTAATACAAACAGGAATCCTTCTTGTAATGCTGTGTAAGACATCCAAGCTCTAAAAGGTTTGTTTGGGCTTTTTTGGATCTCTGTTTTGTTTTCAGAAACACAAATCACCTCTGGGAGAAAGAGCCCTTCTCCTCTGTAATGTTACTGCTTGGGAACATGATTCACAGAAAATTCTCCACGAGTGCAACTAATGGGTAGATCCCAGCATCATGGCCTCCATCTATGCTGCATTTCCAACAAAAATCTTTTAAAAATACTGTTCTGCAGGCTCTTGTGCAGAAGTTGCCCTTCCTTTTGGGATGCTGGACAAATGTCACTTTGATTTGCATAGAATCACAGGATCTCCAGAGTTGGAAGGGACCTTCAAGGATCATCACAGTCCAACTCCTGGCCCTGCACAGGACACCCCAAGGATCACACCATGTGCCTGAGAATGTTGTCTCAACACTTCTTGGGCTCTGTCAGGCTTGGTGCTCTGACACTGCCCTGGGGAGCCTGTGCCAGTGCCCAGCCAGACTCTGGGGGAGAACCTTTTCCTGATATCCAACCCAAACCTCCCCTGACACAACTCCAGGCCATTCCCTCAGGTCCTGTCACTGGTCACCAGAGAGAAGAGATCAGTGCCTGCCCCACCTCTGCCCCTCATGAGGAAGTTGTAACTGCAGTGAGGTCTCCCCTCAGTCTCCTCTTCTCCAGCCTGAACAGAACAAGTGACCTCAGCCACTCCTCGTAAGGCCTCCCCTCAAGGCCCTTCACCATCCTCATAGCCTGATTTTATCAGCAGTTGGCTCTTTCTTGAAAGATTTCAAAAGAAATATCAACATGGGCCATAAGACCAGACACATTGGGAAAGACCACTGTCCATTTAGATTTTTTGACAGTGTGTGGCAGTGATTTTTTGTGATACCTGTACTGATTTTTTTTTTAATAGACAACATAAAATAATTCAGACACCAGGCTCCCCAGTACAACTCAGTATTTGCCTTATAATTATCACCCAGGCACAAGGGATGTCCCAGCCCATCCATTTGTACTGTGCATTCTAACACTGGTATAAGCTTCCACAAAGAAATGGATTTGTGAGATCCAGCATGTTAACAATGACTTCACACAGCGCAGCCTCAAAAGAACTATTAGTATGTATGGAACCTCCTGTAGCATTATTCCAGCACAAACTATTCAGTGACAAATCCTATAAACAAACAGAAGTAGCCAACTGCTTCACTTTCCAAGCTGCATGAAATGCAAGTTTAAGTAGGAAAAGTTAGAACTCGACAACACAAGATTAAGGGGGAAAAAAAAAGTAAATCTAAGGGCCCTCGTTGTTATAACAACACCAAAACCATTCTGACAGCTTCAGGCACAAAAGTAATTAAAACAAGCCAAATTGTGTGAATAGCTGTTTTGTGTGAATAGCTGTTTTTGTTCCACCCTAATGGAATGGCTTGACCTAACAAAGGAATCACTTATTTGCATTGCCAGCCCAGATTTTTTTTGCTTTTTCTGGTGGGATGCAAAAGAAAATTGACAACTTGCAATTTAAAACACTTCACGGTGCATTTTATGAAATGGCTGGTATTGGCCTGATTAAGATTTACTCTATTCAAGATACACTTAAAAACCACAAAACAAAGGCACAATTCAGAGAGAAAGAGGCCAGAACTATCCAAGTAAGACAGCAGCATTAGGAACATCAATGTTCAATTGTTGTCGTAGAAGCACCCGTTCTCCTCCCAAGGAAAATAACTCAGTGTATTTGAAAACTGATGGCCACACACTCTTCCTCAGTTTTAATATAGTTGCTTGTTGTACGAGGTGTGGGCTGAATGCACTTCACACTGCTGAGCAGTTTTTTTAACAGCTAAAAATCAGTTTTCTGATGGAGGGCAAGATAAGCAACAGGACTGTTGCACCATAATTGAAATTTTGGGTAGGATTCCCATCTCTCTTCCATCATTCAGTCACTCACAAGGCATTTGCACAATGGAGTCTAAAATCCACAGTCATTCGATGATTACAACATTATAAGTACTTTGTACACAGAGAGCAGCAGTATCTATACAGAAAAATCCCAAGTCAGAGGATTCAGAGGCCAGACATGCAACCTGCAGAGTGAGGAAGACCGAACATTCCAACACACAGTTAAACCCTTCCCTGAGTTATGGTCTTCACAGACCCAGCAGTTTTATAACACACCCTCGCTTTGCACTTTCAAGGAACAGTTTAAAAGTATTTGGACTCTGTGTTTTGGTAGAGATATTAGGAAGCTCAGCTTAATGCTCCACTCCTTAACAAGCTCCCCTGTAGGATCCCGTGCAGAGAAGCTCAGCCTTCTCATGAAGGAGAATCACTTGCCCACCCATCATACTTATCCCTAACATGCCCCTTAATGTTACAACTGTGTCATAAGCAAAATAAAACCAACTGCTGTCAGCATGAAAGAAGCTCTTTCACATTTCCTGTTCCCTGAGAATTGCAGAAACATTAACATTCAGGATAATATTGCTTAGATGTGGAAGCTCTAATCATAAGGATGCTTTGAGAACAAAGCAGCCAGTGTTACAGGAAGGAAAATGAAGCAGATAAATAGATACTTCCTACATGAAAAAGTTATTTCTGGATTGACATACCAAGACCTGACCCAGGAACAGTTGGGAAAAAACAACATCACACAAAACCCTTCAAAGACTGACTCACATCCTCACTCTGACTCCCAACTTCTTTGGTCTGGTTGCATTACAGTGGGAGGTGACAGGTGATTGGCTACCATGAGCACAAGTTAAATATTTTTCAAAGAAAAAGTAAATTTCATGCTGCAAGAAGGAAGACCATGAAGTGCTGAAACACAGTTCAAATAAGAAATGTGCAGGTAAATTATATAATGTACTACTGATAGCTTAAAATACTATTTTGTGCAAAAATTAGCAGCACCCAAATTGCTTATTTGAAAATGAAGATGAATATATTATCTGAAACATTTGGGTTACTGTACTTTTAAATTACTCACGTTACATTCCTTAATACACATCAAGTTTTGTGTGTGTGGTAACAGACATTTGGAATAAGCACCTAAACCCAGCATCACTGCTGAAATGCAGTGTGGTCAGTCAGTATTCCTGCTGCTGTCATGTTTTCCATCGTCATGATAAATGGCACTCAAAACACAAAGATACCACTTACTTGGTTCCAACTTCTTCAGATCCTCAAGCTTAAACTCATCCTGCGACTGGGCGGACTAGGACAGTACAAAGAAGGAGTTAGATTTTCGGATGCACCTTCCTCTCACACAGAGCTACCCTATCTTAGAAGAAGCATGCAATGTGCTTCCTTTGTTCAAGCACACCAAGTACTTCAAAGCTACATCCCCCAAAAAAATCTCCCCAGCAAAAGGCAGGTTCACAGGTGAGGCAGAGACTATGTTACTTCTCACTTATTAAGAAGGAATTTATCCAATTTTCTGAGCTCTAATGCAAGATAAATATTTTTAAACCAACTAGTTGTAAATTCTTACTGCACACAGGGACATTCACATTTCAGGACATGTGTCCAACATTGTGACACAGGCAGAAATTACAGTACACAGGATGAGCTTGACAAAACTCAGCCAAGAACTCACTGAAAATAGAAGAGGAATTCTCATCTTTCTTTTCTCCAGCTCTGATGATGGTTTCCTCCTCTGTCTGTAGCACATACATGCACAGTTCTCAGTAAGCCTATCTGAGTTATTAATTCAACAGGGAAGATCTTCATTTTTTATTTTGAGGTAGCTCACCAACAGTTTGGTAAGATTATTTTATTCTGAGACAACAAGTAGCAGAGCTGGCATAAAAAGATGTGCAAATATGAGGATTGACACTGGGCATCCTCTTCTAAGTGGATGATCAGGTCTTACTTATTATGTCATTGCACCCTTGACATCCCTTATGATTGCCCATTGTTTTCAACATTTAAGGTCCAATGAGGTTTTTTTCCTTGATTTTGTCCAAGAGTGAATAGGGACCTTCTGCAAGACTGTGTAAGGATAGGAAAGCAGCTATACCCTTAGTGCTGGGAGAGTGGGAAAAGCTGACCATGCTCACTAACTGCCTGAACCTCTGCTAAGAAGCCATAACCAAACTGCAGCAAGTAAACCCCTCCCAAAAGTGAAGTGGGCAAAAAGTTCTTGTACCCTCTCAAAAGGTTATAAAATCCTTGAGTTACTGCTGGGGAATCAACAGCAAGAAAGGCTGTTCTTGCACAACATCATCTCCCCAGCTTGGCAGGCTATGACAAGGCTGCAGCTTCTGCTGCTGCTCCCAGGTGTGTCCTGGCCCACAAAGCTGTTCCATAGCGGAACACGCGGGCCCTCGTCAAAGTCACAGTGACTCCAAGCAAGTGCAACACTCTTCAAACGCCCCAGGTTAGATCAAAATAAAATTATAGGTAGAGGTAACCAAGTAATTCTTCAAATTGTACACAGCCTCGAGACTGGTCAGCCACCACCTCCTCAGGCCAGCATGCTGTATCCCAGCCTCTCGGGCAACCAAAGGCAGCACCTTGTCCAGCAACATGAAGTACTTGGGAGTGCTGCTGGGAGTAACTTGATGCAAAATTTGCCTGTCATCACTCTTTCTTGGCAAAGAGGTAATCCAGTAACCAAAGCTTTGATTCATCCCTTCCCCATCCACGATCTTTTGGAAACTTCTCTCACTTGATTTGTTCTGGGGATAAGCTTGTGCTGAGAAAAAAAGATATCCATTCCCATGATGTCTACTTGCAGTCCAGAAAAAAGCCCAAAGATTAGTTTACAAATTACTGTTTTCCCACATTTTCTTAGAGCACTGCCAGTTTTCATGACTGCTAAAAAGTAATTTTTATTCTACACATTCTCTTTATGGTCTATTATGATTTGTGAAGCAGATGAATAAGTGCAAGGGTCATTCTGGGGATCTTTTTACCCTTGCACACAGGTTAGGAAGAGAAACTAAACAGTTCTGAAGGATAAAAATGAGGCAAAAAACCAAAGATACAAAATGTGCAGTTAAATCCCTGTACAAGCCCCAATAGATGCTCATGTAAGCACTTGCAGGCTTTTCTAAGGTAGCCACCTGGGCCGTTATGATGACAACCTGGAAATTCCAAGTGTTCACTCTGTTTTCAGAAGTTTGGGTAGTTCTGAAGACAGTAAATGAATTTTAAAAAGCTCTACATTTACCTGCTGCTAAAGTATGAAGTCAGATAGGAAAAAGAGCTATACCTGTAAAGCTGCACTCCTCAGTTCCAAGCATGTTGCAATTTTAGCTATGGTTTTCTGAAAGGGAAAAAAAGAATTAGTACTAAAACTGTATTTGTCCAGATTTACACTTTTAAAGAACGTAAACACAAAGAGTTGCTGTTTCTTGCAAAAATTTCAGGTCTGTTGTTCAGTACCAGACCATTCAGCATCAGACCATTCAGCAACAGCTGGATTTTTTACACACAAGCAGGGTTTGCTGAAAGTACAGCAGATGAAAGACATCTGCCACTTAACTCCCCTCCCACAGCCCAACAACACAGATGGGGGTCATTCACTCAGCAGAAACTGTAATAATGCCTATCACATCATAAACTCTTCATAAACTCAACTGCTCTCAGGTGATAGGGGACTGACAAAAAAAATAAACCCAAGTCAAGCAGTGGATTACCTTCTGAGAACCTGAGTGGTTGGTGCTAATTTGCCCTCTTAGGAGCCAGGGCTACAGCTCCTCTAGCAGGCTCCCAAGCTCAGCATACCAAGTCCACCCACATCAGACATTGCAGCAGCCCAGTATCTCAGCCCTAAAAAACACAGCCCACTTCTGTGGGTTTTGGTGGGAGAGGAAGTCTAAAGGTGGGTTATTTTTCTAACTTTCTATTTTTGTGATTTTAAGAGATTTAAACTCTGAGAGAATCATGGAATATATTCCTGAATTCAAACATGTCAGCAATCTAAAATATCTGTGAGCAGAACTGTGAAGTAATTTCTCATTTTAATTTAAAAATGTAGAAAAGAGGGAAGGGCTTCAGAATAGCCCATTGCAAGCAGTCATGCTTTGAAGACAGTTTTAAGCTTTTATGTCTCACAAAATAAGATGCTCCAGCATCAGTCACATTTGTTTGTTACTACCAGCTGAAAGGAGGAATTAAAACTTCCGTAAGTGACATCAAGAGGACACAACTGTCCATTGTATTTTGCCTGATCATCACAAGTTTGTTCATTGACTAAAACCTTTTTGTGAAGAAAACTCAAGACAATCTGCAGAAATAAGGGTCAGATATAAGCTCAAAATACTCTGTGGAACATTTATAGGGCAAGAAATCCAGCAACAATGAAGCTACAAAGAAAAGCAGTTTAGTTTCAAATTACGTTTCCCCCCAGAAGGAAGATTAAAGTTGAAATATGCACCTGTAGCTCATTCTCTCCTTTTAAATCAGGCATATAAAAATAGCTCCTCCACAAGCTGGATGCAAGGGAAGGAAAAGATTTCCTAGAGCACAACTCTAGCATCAAAGACCTTCAAGAGTACGGGCACCTGGCACACTGTGCAGTATCAGTCAAATCCAAAGGGAGGGTTATATTTTTTGGACTCCAAGGGGTTGGTAACAGCAGATAAAAACTTTCACAGGTACCTCCCCCCATCTCCTGCTCTGGCTCTCCGGCAAAGGGGTGTCACAAATCCTTCTCAATCAGCTCCTAGGCCACCACAAGTTTCAACAGGCTGGGCTAAAAGCTAAGTGACTGCAGTTTCAGTTCACCTTAGGCCACTCTGAAAGTTGAAAGAGTTCAGGAGCTCAGTCAAAAGTAGATCACACATCAATACCTCAAGGGCAGACAACAGCTGGAGCGTGCAAAAGCCTCAGAGATCTGATTTTCATCTGCCACCACAGGCTCATCAAAGCTTTTGAAGCCATTTCTCCCAAGCTGTCATCTCCTCTCCCCTTACCATTCTGTTACAACATGGCACTAAGCCAGACTTCACATCCTCATAATTTTTATTACTGTCCATTGTATGGAGGCCTTTCAAAACCTTCAGTTCTTCCGAGCACCTTCCCAGAAAGCAACAAGTGATGCCTATTAACACAGGACACATTTTTCAGTCAACAAACTCCATCCTCCCCGAAATAAATTCTGCTACGTAACAGAGACCCATGACTGGATCTCCAGCACAGCTTGAAAAAACGCAGGTATTTTGAAAAGAAAGGAGCATGTAGAGTGCAGAGTTCACTCTGAGACTTTTAGACCCACACTGCACACGAGTGTTGTGGATTTACTGACATGTACTGCCAAGGCTGGGTGGGAGGACACAAGGTAGTACTGCAGAAGCACATTCTCAGTCCCTAGAATGAGAACATACTATATCCATCTAATCAGCTGCAGTATAACAAAAGGAATTCCTTTTTATACTTTGAGAACATCTGGAAAAATATATTTGCAAAGGTAGATTCTTAAAGAGGAAGGTGTGAAATAACGGGTAAAAGAAAGGAATTCAGAGGTTCCCTAGGGAAGGGAGGGGAATCTCTGAGGTTTGACTACAGCTCCAGCATTTGCAAAAGTCCAGCTGTTCCAATGGTTTGGGTGTTGATTGCTGAGCAAAGAGCATGCCCAATCTGTGTGAAAACAAAACTCCTCCATTTGCACAACAGAAGGAGGGTTATGAGTTTGCAAGGTAGCAGTACACAGTACACAGTCTCCATGCCCCAGCACAGAACCAGAACATGTGAACAGATTTTCACCTGGCTCTGCCCCTCCTGGTCTCTCATTAAGCCGACAGCATAAATGAGGTCTCAGAAGCACTGCTCAGCCCCTATCTCCTTTGTCAATTCACCAGTAAATTCAGCAACTCCACCATTCCCTATCCTGCAGATTCATAACTATGTGTTTTGAAAACTGCCCGAACTAAGAACCTCCTAACAGAACAAAGAGCAATACAAAATGTGTGCTCTGGCTCCTGGGGGCTGAAGGGCAATAATGGCTCTAGAAACAGATTAATTGAAGAGAGTTTGGGAGTCTTAAAATAGTAAAGAATAGGTTTTATATGGAATCTATTGAAATATGGCAAGCTCCCAGCAGGCATTATTCATAACTATTTTTTTAAGGGACCACACCCAACCCAAAAGTTAAAAATGCAGCTAAACACTGCTATCATTTTCAGCTGCAACTATCCCATGCAAAGGCTCCTTTTCGCAGCAGGGAAAACATTCTGCATCTCATTAGAAAGACTGAACCCGTAATTAACTTTGCTAGCTTAAAATAGTTAAGATTCAGTTTTATGTAAACTCATTATTAGAACGGGGAAAAGTCAGTTGATCTCGTAGTCAAGGTTTCTTCAGAGCAGTTGTGTGAGTAATGACTGTGCTAACTGTAATGCAGGCAAAGATGTTTGCACAAACACAGAGCCAGAGCAGAGCTTGGCTTTGACCAGAGTTTAGGCTGTTAGAAGACCAGTAGTTTAATGAATCATGCTAAGGCTGTTCAACAGTGCTCGTACTTCAGCCAGTTATCATTGCTTCAAAAGCAGGATTTTCTAACACTGACGAGAACTCAGCCTAGCACAAAAACAGTTACACGAGAAGCAACGACTGTGGCTGGAAGAGGGCTTTAAAGGTCACATTTATTGCACAGAGAACTGGGTGAGAGTAACTGTAGCTGGAGGCAAGCTGACAGCCACGGCCAGATCTAACTGGAACAACTCCTATCGCAAAACACAGCGGCTGATCATGAATGAAGATGGGATTTTTAGAGAATGGAGGTAAAACAATGAACAGCAGTATTCAAAAAGCCAAGACTGAGGTAAATTCACCAGTAGCTGTATCTGTTAGTATTCCACACACGCTGCTTCTAGGTGACAAAACTGTTACAAGCCTCTTTACGGCTGGTGAAGGGAGACTAAACACAATGGCTTGCTGTTTACAGGATCTGCAGAGAAATTCCTCAATAAAGTTCACAATCACTAATGAAGATTCTAGAATTGTTAATTACCCAAGACAAGACAGAGCCTTCCCTAAGGACTAAAACTCCAGAATTATGTCCAGCAACAGTTATAAGATGACAACCCATCAGAATTTGAAAATACAGGAACGAACAACAAAATCTGGAGTCTGCTCTATCAAGGCAAGTAGCATACAGGGTTTCAAAACTGACTCTTTAGGAGCAAAAAGAGAAGATATGACTATTTCAAAGCCTGAAATCTTACCATAAACAATACATGTATTAGAAGATAAATGATAACTCGCTCACAGTATGACTAGGAAAGAAGCTGGTGGTATTTGTCAAGTGATCTTAGATTAACAGATTGTATGATTACATTAGCAAGTAACACACCACCAATTCTGGTGTGGCCATATCCGCACTGTAACGCCACATGTGATCCATGAAATAAACCCAAATGTGGTAAAAGTTCATACAGAGTGACAGGGATGAGGATTTGAACCTAGTCTTGTCCTTTCCCTGCAGCTGTAAAGCAAGTAGCTTCCCCTTAGTGCAGAGGAATCACTGCTGAAATCCACCTTCCTCACAAAGTAAAGTAAGAAACAACGACAGCCTCACGACAGTTCTCAGCAGCATGTATGGTCCTTTGGAAAACAGCTGACTGGAAATCTACAAAAAACTGAAATGAGGGTAGATCAAGCAACTGGAAATCATAATTAGCTTTGTGGCCTTTAAATCTATGAAATTCTGCACGTAGCCTTGGCCAGTGACATCAGATAAGCAAACTCTGAAGGTTACAGACTCTTCTACAGAAAAAAAAAGAAAAAAAAAAAAGAAAAAAAAGAAAAAAAAGAAAAAAAAAAGAGGTGGCTTTTATGTAACATACAGAGTCTCAGAAAGTCAAGATATTAGGGAAAGAGATTTTTGGGAACCAGAAGGAAAGAGCATGCTGGTGAATGTACTGGCAGGAGAACAGTTGAGCAAAAGTTACTGATTTGTAGCTGATTCTTGGAAGGGCAACAGGAAAGAAGATACATTTCTATTTAATCAAGCTGCTTGCAAACCCAGCATACACTAAGCCCTCCAATCACGTGCCATGTGAATGATATTAGTGATGATAGTAATTAGTCATAATCACTAGATGATACACTGGCTGAGCTCCTGCAGAAATAGGGAAGACCAGCACAGCAAGGAGCTTTAAATCAGAGATTTTGCTGTGCAGAGTTTTAAGTGCTTTTTTCTAAGCAACGGCAAGACTCTAGTCACAAATCTTTTTGTGACTAGCATTCCTCATGGTAGAGGAGATAAAGTGTTCTTTCAACAAAATGTTGGGGAATTGGGCTGTGCATGTGACTGATGAAACAGGCACTGCTATTTGATAACCAGACTCAAAGATTCAGTGCATTAGCCACTCACTGATCTGCAAAAACCAGCAAGTGATAAAAATGCCATCCTCTTTTATAAATTATATCAGCTTTAGAAATGAGTATCACTCTGCTAGGATGTCAAACCACCACTCCTTACTTTTCTTCTTTTCAGAAGACTGTTGCCTTAAGACATGACAGCACTTGTGCATCAAACATCTGAGGTCAGTTATCTCCACTTCCTGAGCCCCCCAGGCCTTCCCTCATGGCTGACCTCATTCACTTCCACAATCTGGTCCAAGGTCCTTTTCATAAGACTCAGGGAACATCTGGAGGCAAAGCCCTGTGTAGTTCTGGTTCCCATACTCACAGGAGATGATGTCTCCAGAATTGAGATTAACAGCTTCGCCTTCATGAAGTAACTACATTTTCAAAAGTCTCCACAGAGGGGAAACACGCAGTAAAGATGACTCTGGCTGAGAATGATGGAGAAAGCTACCAGCAAGGGAGGGAGAGCAGAAGCATTCAAGGAATAAACAGCTGTCCAACATTAACAAGGCTCTCAAGGCTTACAGTTCAGGAGAAGTGGACCAAATTCTTCTCCAAAATTATCGCTCTGTTTAAGGCAATCCTGAGCTCTATCATCTTCTTTGCAGAAGGCAAGCAGAACATGGAAGACCAGGTCTTTGCTTTTCATATTGGTACACAATGAGAAAACAACTACAACTCTCTCTCAGAGTCTATGTAAAGGTGCATTTCTTTGTATAAGTTCCTTTACACACATCAAGTTCAACTCAAATTTCTGTAGCCAGGGCCTGTTTTCAGGACTAACATTCCCAAGCACAGCTCCCATTACTCTAGCATCCCATTACCATTGGTGAGATTCTGAGCTAGCAAATGTCAGTTTTCAGGTAACAGCATTGCTCAAACAAGTGATCTTATGACATGGATATCTGGAAATACAAGTCTCTAGCTTGTTATTCCGGAGAAAAACATGCCTTTATAGAAGATAAGGAAATTTAGTGGGGCCTCAAATCTCAAAAGATTTTATTTTGCAGTAAACACTTGAGTGCATGAGCCCACTTAAAGAACTGTAGCAGTAGGGTTGCTGAGACAAGAAGCAGCCTTTTCAACAAAGGGCAGAGAGGGAGGAGTAAAGTAATTCCAATATTTTGAAAGATTATAAACAAATAACATTCTAAGAGGCTGCTAGGGAGTATCCTGCCAGGACCCTTCCCTGTCAGGTGTTACATGTTAAGCTTTCATCCCCCTCACACACCCTCAATGTCTGCAGTTCAAGATGTTTTGTATTCAGACCTCACAGCATAAATTGTGCTAACATTGAGTAAGCAAGTTATCAAACATTACTCAAAAAAAAAAAGAAAAAGAAAAAAGAAACACCCAGATAATGAAGGACTCTGGCCAGCATGCCTGACATTCAATAGCAGAGCAGAGCATCCCTCACATCTAATGACAGCAACCGTTTTAGCCACGCTGGGCTCTGTTTCTGTTTGCGTATATTGAGGGAGGAAAAAAGGTCTCACAAGGCTCTGGCCTTCGAGATAAAAAAAACATAACACACATGAACATCTATGAGTCAAGCTCCTTGCCTGAGCAAACAGCAGTACTCACCTTTTGATCTTCTGTGAATTCTGAGTTGTTGTGCTGAGACTGCGCCTCTTTCTGTAGGTGCCTTGCTAATCTGGATGGGGGAAAAGAAAATTGTAGAGTGGGAACACAGCACAAACACATACACCCTAGCTCCAGAAAATGTGTCAGCCAAAAGGTTCACAGACTGCTGCTCCAAAGAGGTTTGGGTTGGTTTTGCTGTTGTGTTTCTGGTTTGTTTTTTTCTTTGGAAACAAAGTTTTCTATAGCCATGGTAGTTCATACTTAGGAAAAAAACCCAGAAGGTGGACAAAGTGTGCAGCTACATTAGGCAGGAAAGGCTAATGCATCATGAAGGGAGGGCAGGTAAGAGGGTCCTTATAGACAACAGCCCCTTTTACGAGCACTGACTTTTTTCCTCTCACAGTCCCCTTCTTTTATAATAACACACCATACCCCGTACCCACTGCGGTGCAATCCCATACACATTTCCCAGAGAGAGGCTGAGGCAAGTGAGATGCCAGGGGGCTGCGGTGAGGGCACCCTAAGCCATGGAACACACTCTCCCAGCACTGGAAGCCAGGCACAGGGCGGCCTGGCCCAGGCTGTCGGGGTGGATCCGCTCACATTTGTGCCTGTCAGCATCACAGGCAGAGCACAAACCCCACCCCTTGTCATCACCGAGGCAGGAGCACCAAGGGGTTTGGAAAGTAACAGTAAGCAAACAGCTCGAGAAAGCGAAAGGAAGCTGGAGGGAAGCTATGGGAAGAGTTACAGTTTCCGTCCCGGGAGGAAGGAGAACATTAAACAAGCAAAACCTCTGGGCAACTGTTGCCATTCCCTGTAAATAATTTTTTTTACAAGCAGAGGGAGAGGGAGGACAGGGGTTGAGGGGAAACCCAGGGACATCAGAATAGGCTTCCTCCTGGAACCTCACAAGTTTGCATTGTGAAAGGGACTCTGCTTCTCTCCACCACTGCTGTGGGCATCAGCCCGGCTTTAGGAGGGGTTTATGAAATATATACATCAAGATACATACAGCAGAACAGATCGTTGTCAAGGCCTGCGGCAGAAACAAAAATCAGAACTCAGTATTTTTGCTCTTCCTCAAAATAAGCTCTCTGTAAAAATGTCCATACTGATTGAGGCCACTGTAGCTTTTCACTCTCACCAGGGAAAACACAACCAAACCGGACGAGGTAATTGCACAACTCAGTGGCGCTGTCCCCCTTCAGAAATGGAGAAGGATTGGGGCTGAGAAAAGACAAAAAGCACAAACATGCTTGAACCCAAAAGTACACTCCTTACCTACTGCCCTGCCCTATGATGCACAGGACACAGAGAAAGGGCATTTAAAAGTAATGATTTAAGAAAACATATCACCAGAGCAGCAATATGCCACCCACAACAGGCACCATCACAGCACTACCATTTCTGCAAGCATCACTAACACAACCCTCTTTCCATTTGTCACTAATACACAAAAAATCCACTCTAATCCACATAAATGCATCCGGCATTCCCCTTGAAGCTCATTCAAAGTTGGATGAGACCAAGTTCCACAGATGGGGACATTTAACAGAGAAGCCACTGCTGACAGCTTGGAGGGTTCCTGCATGAATAAGCACCTGAATGATCGAGGGCCAATCTTTGTACCAAGCTTCTTGTACTTCCAGGAGTAACATGCAGACCTGAGCAGATGGACACAGGAGGTACCTAACTGTTTTTACATCAGCAGCCATCAGCACTTAGATTTTTCCCAAATCCAAGCTTTCTCAGCATCAGCAAGCTCACTGTAAGCAGCTTCTCTCCAGGATGCTTGTGTGGATCAGCACAGACCGTGCTGGTGTTCACAGCACCTGGGCAAGAGCAGCACCACACCCGTTCATCCCATCTCAGGGTGCCTTGGAGAAGGCAACAGAATAAACCTACCCTTCAATGTCTCTCCAGAACTACAGATTGGTATCTTGCCCTGCGCTGCTTGTTGTTTGCAGCTTCTACCCAACAGCTTGATATTGTTATTAATTTACCTGCTAAAGATACAAACAACAAGATATACACACACAAAAGGTTTTGCTCCTCCCTAGGAAATATCTCCCTGTAATCCCTTGATCTTTTCTCTCCTTTCTACTCAGTCCTCAGACCACAGAGTTCATCTACTGACAGCTATTCAGTAGCAACTCACTGATAAGAGCAGCTTAGAATGCTGCTTTCACCCAAGAGGAGCTTTCTTACAAAAACACCACTGCTCCCAGGTCAGAACGGAGCCAGGGCATGGAGATCACCTCAGCTCTTGTCGGACACAAGCAATGGAGGCAGGAAGGCAACAAAAGTTGCACTTCAATTCTCAAACTGGACTGCCTGCAAATGTTTAGTGACCTCACTTCTCAATGAAGAGAGCGTGGAAGGAGAGCCCAAAGACTACTCATTCCAAAGAAACATCATTATATGAAACTCACTGCTGAGACTGCTAAGACAGTTTAAAGCACTAGGATTCTACTGGACTCCTCGTAGACATCCACAAAAGGGCAGTTAGTAAAAATATCTTCTTTTACTTCTTGATGATTCCTTTTTTCTGCCGAGATATAGATCTGGAAGAGAGCTTCTTTTCATCTCTGTGCCAAGGTTTGTAGAGTAACAGCTTGCCCTACTCTAAAGGCCATCAGCAAACTGCAAATCACTGAACTTGCATCATCCTGCCTGGTGAGTGAATGAAATGATGAGATTACAGCCTCTCCTGACCACACGGTACGTGACCAGTTACTCTGAAAGACAACTGAACTGGCAGCCAGTGTGGTTACAGCCCAACTCGACCAGTCCTGAACAGTGCTAAAAGATCCCTCAGGGAGCATCTCTTCAGCTGACTTTCTCTTGGGGAACAAGTGCAAACCCTCTTGATGACTTCCAGAAAATGTACCATGAGAAGCCTGGCCTGAAATACGCCAATCACAAAGAAACAGCTTTCATCGTCATGGCAAGTGGAGTGGTAGCAGAGAACCTGACTAAAGGTACCAGGTGTGTTTCTAAGGAGCCATCATCAGTGCCCTACAGCTGACACTCCTCTACTGCCAAAGGATTCACGGATGGTGCGGTCCCACCCCGTGCCAGCCAACCTGACTGGAGCTGCCAGGTTCCCCACTCTCCCACCCCGGTACCATCAGGGACAACACACACAAGCGTGTGATGGCCCCCTTTTTATTCTGATAGGTTGGTTGGGGGCTTTTTTGGTTGAGGCTGATGCTTAGGCAGCCCGTTTGCCAGGTCCCCCCGTTCCCACAAGCGTGGTGCCAGGGCAAGAGGGTGATGGGAGGGGGGTATCCCGGTCCAGTAGTGCCTGCGGGGCTCCACCAACCAACCACCCCGGCAGCCCACGCTGACAAAACCACAGCCTGGTTTTGGTAGGACGGGACATTAAAGATCACCTTGTTCCATCCACTGCCATAGGCAGGGACCCCGTCCCCCAGACCAGGTTGCTCCAAGCTCCACGCCGACCGCTGCCGCCCTCCCCGGAGGGCAGGACGAGCCGGCTCCCGCCTCGCTCCCCGTCCGGGCACC